>AWVV02005400.1:0-56963 GCA_000500205.2 Phytophthora lateralis | reverse complement strand
GACGTGTGGCAAAACGTTTCGCGAGTCCATCTTTTAGGTTTTCAGCTTGCTCTCTTTGGGCATACGCTTACGTATGCTCTTCCGCAAGTGGACTTTCGGCATGATGGGTTAACAATGGCAGAAGATATGGAGATAATTATGAAGAAAGCAGAACGAGAAGGATGGAACATTGGTGTTCTTGTGACCGACAATGCTGGTCAATGCGGTAGAGCACGTCGCATACTTGCCAAGCGCCACCCTAAAGTCGTGTTTCTTTTTGTTTTGCCCATGATATTAATAACTTGATCAAGGCAGTTTTGAACTCTTCATTTGTCGACGTTGCGAAAGAAGCAACTGCAGTGGTGAAATGCCTAAATGCTTCGTCGGCAAAGTGGCTTCCGCGTGCTGAAGTACTGATGAAGAAGTGCTACGGTGTGAAACTCGGTGGAACAGTATGCAATACTGCTTTGCATCGCTGTTGCGAGTCCGCACTTCTTTGAAATTTTTGCAAGAAAATTCCGTTTGCAAAACGATTTCCCTGAAACTTTGAAAATTATACTTGATGGCTTATTTTGGCGTAAGCTAGCCACAGCGGAAACGATTATTGCCCCGCCTTCTCGGGCATCATATAGGCTGAAAGAGACGAGAATACTTTAGGTGATGTGGTGGTTTCGTTTCGTGATATTTATCGTGGATTTAACGATTATCAAGATGACGAAAACCGTCGAACGACTTTAGTGGAATGTGTCGAAAAACGATGGAGGCAATGCGAGCATCCTTTATCGGTGTTGGCTTTTGTATTAAATCCTATGCTTGCTCCAGAAGCACGTGACGTGATCATGCATGATGCTCGTAATCACCCGATCTCGTCATCGACGCAACCGGGCAAATTTGCGGTGTAATACTATCGTCGATTAATTGATGATGATTACGGTTCTGTTCAAAGTGAGCCAGACAAGTGGATTCAGGGTCGCCTAACCTCGGCGCGTTTTACGGAATTTGACTCGTTCAATGAATTTTGGAAGCACGTTGCCAAGCAAGATTCACAATATCGCCTACCAAAACTCGCTATCAGAATTCTTTCGATAGCCGTAAATACGGCAACAACCGAGCGACTATTTAGTGGTCTCGGGATGATTCAAGCCGCAAAAAGAAATAAAATGGCTATTGCAAAAAAATGCATGGCACACAATCAGTCCGCACACATGTACAAGATATATACCGCAAGTCTACCACAAACGAGCCTACAGTGAAACGAATTTTGGATTCTACAGAGCGACCTTTTGTAGATAGCGTTTCTTCTAAAGCTATACATTTGCTGTTCCCTCCGCCACGAGGTACTCGAATCCAAAATACGCAGTTAGATACTACTCTAGTTCCAGCCTCAGTGCTGAATTCAACTACACCGACGCGGCAGACTCCCACCCGACGATCGCCTCGTACGGGAACACAGTTGCCCAGTGTTTCACGATCGGAGCAACCGAGAGCAGAGCAATCAGAAGATTCTGTGCTCGAAGACATTGGGGATGGAGTTGATGGTGCGGAGGTATTTCCTCTGTGGGAGGAATACGTTAATGAGGTATTCGAAGATGATGAAATTGAAAGTGCATTTGAGTCGTCCACAAGTGAAAACAAATATTTGGAGTGGGAATTTGAGGAAATTCCCCAACCTAATACTATACCGTTTCCTAAAGAAAACGACCCCAAGTTTCCCCAAGAAAATTTCATCACCGGAATTCGCGCTTTAAATTCAGCATTAAGCACTCTTTTTGGAAGTTCGCCCGCTAACAATACACGTATGCCATTCATGTTCAATGATCTTTACTGCTGTCCCAGAATCAACTCAGTCCAGCACTCCTGTGGCCCCAACTCAATACGCTGCACCAGACCCAGCAACAATTTTGTCGTGTGCTCCTGCGGCTCCAACTCGAGAGTGGTGCCACCGCGTGACCGACTCGTCCAATGGCACTGGCTTCTGCAACAACTGTGTAACGCGCTAGTCCAATGCGGTGCACCAACAATGACTCAGTCACGTACTCTATCGACTCGATAGTGGGGACTGCACACCCTACACCCATCAATATAGACGCGTAATCCGGCAGCTCGGTGGCTGCAAGCTCCATGCAACAACACTCCTCCAGGGTCTGCTCAAGCTCCGTCAACAACTACAGAGACTTGGAGGCAGCGCAAGCTCCAGCAACAACTACACCGGCCCGTACTCCAGGCGCGGCGCAAGCCCCACCAATAACAGCAGGGACGCAGACTCCTGCGACTCGGGGGCGGAGGCAGCGCAAGCTCCAGCAACAACAGCAGCCCGTACTCCAGGCGCGGCGCAAGCTCCAGCAACAACGGCACCGACGTGGACACTAGCGACTTGGGGGGGGGTTCAGCGCACGCTCCAGCAGCAACTGCTTCAGCGGCGCGTACTGGGGCGGCGAAATAAGCGGGCGAGAATGTACGCTCAGTCGGGATTTACGCCTCCCTAAATTCACCTAAACCTCTGCAAATTATTTTTGCCCATAAGGCGAAAAGGCTGTCTTCAGCTCTTCTTGAACCCTAACCACCATTGAACAAATTCGTTAGATGGCCTAAATCTTGTAAAAATCTGTGAAAATAACCAAATATTGTCAAAATATAGGTTGTGGTACTCCGATAATGTGGACCACACTTGAGCAACACTCTTTCTCGCGTTGTCGCTCGAATGTTGTGCGTCGTCCCTTTTTGGCGGCAAGCAAGTTCAAATTCTCCCGCGCGAGCAATTCAAATCGTCAACAGGACGTCGGCCCTCATTCCTATTCTCCCACCCCCGCCGCACACGCCTTGACTGTATCAACGCCCCTGGACTCTGCACACCTGTCGTTCAACTTTTACCGAGTACATACCTGTCAAGCATGGCAGCTCAGGAGATGATGAGCCCCACCCGCCGCCAGTCGCAGGAAATTCCACCGCGCACACCCGCCAGCATCATCGTGGCAGGAGCGTCAAGCATCCAGCCGAGCCCCAACCGGACGGAGGCCGCGGCGGCCATGATGCATCTGCTAACAGGGTCTAGCATCGCCAAGGAAGGCAAGGCGTTGAAGCCTGCCAAAGCTAAGCGGAGATACGTGCGCCGAGGGGCCAAGAAGGTGAGCGCCACAACCAAGGGACAGATCAAGACAACGTGTATGGATCCCGACGCAGTGGTAATGGGCAAACCCCCGGCGAAGGCCAACGCAGCCAAGGCACCGAAGGAGGGGGGCAAGACCGGGGACTGGAGGATGGACGGAGACGAAGTGCTTTTCTTCCCCTATCGAGAGTACAACCGCAAGGAGAAGTCACTCGGATTGTTGTGCGAAAAGTACGTGGTAGTGCTTGGATGAGGATGTGATGTATATGAAGCCTGACTTGTGGTTGTGCAATTAGTTTTTTGAAGCTGTACTGCGATGACAGGATTTCCGAGATCTGTCTGGACCGAGCGGCTGCCGAGCTGGGAGTCGAGCGGAGACGGATTTACGACATTGTGAACATTCTGGAGAGTATTCACCTCGTGAGCCGCAAGAGCAAGAACCTGTACAACTGGCACGGTCTGGACTCGCTCCCGACGTCCATCGGTGCGATGAAGGTAAGGATGCGGTTGTGAGAGCCACACATGTATTTGAGAGGCTCTGATGTTGGTATGTGTCTTGCGTTACGATGTGCAGCAACGGTATGATGAAGTGCAGGAGTCATCCCCCGTCGGCTCGAGTGGCAAAGAGTATCCGCCGATTAAAAGTGCGTGCGGGTCGATTTCTTTATTGATCTCAATTGGGCGTAACTTTTTTTGCTTGTCATTTCTCCTCAGGTGACCGTCGGCGAGGAAAGTCTCTGTCGAAGCTCAGTCAAATGTTTGTTCAGCTGTTCTTGGGAAAGGTGAGCAATGCATCCTTCTGCACCTCGTTCTTTCCGCAGGAATTAACTGGTTATGTCCACAGGAGGACTGCATTATTCCGCTAGATCAAGCTGCCAAACAAATCATTCAGATGGAAGACAGCGAAAACGAAGAAGATCGCCTTCTCAAGAGTACGTTGTCACTGCCTTCTGTGGACTCGACAGCCGCAAATTTGCTAATGGTCTTTTGATTGTGAACTAGCCAAGATTCGTCGTCTTTACGACGTAGCCAATGTCCTGGTCAGTGTGGGTTTGATCGAAAAGCTTCAGCTTTCTAACTCTCGAAAGCCCGTATTCCGGTGGAAAACACGCAGTGCCGCATCGTCCTCCGGCAGTACGAACCCGAGCGACTCCATGCTCAAGGCTAACGAGAGCGAGAACAAGTCGGCCCACGTTGTGCGGATGAATCTCGATGTCGCAGAAGTGGAGGATACGGATGTCATGAATTCTGCACAGTCATGTGATAGTGATATGTTCGACGATGGCAGCGAATCTCAGTCCGACACAAGCAGCTGTGATGGCAAACGGAAGCAAAATGACCAAGATAGTGACATAAGCATGTCGGATAGGGAGTCACCCGCGAAGCGAACCCGGCTCAGCGAGAGCAAGCAACCATCGCGCGACAACATGACGAGGCTGCTCCGGATGGACACTAACAACGAACCTATCCACCCGCAAGTGATTCTCAGCGAGCAGCAGGAACAAGTGAAGCTGTACATGAAGCAGTACATCCGTGAGTACGTCGACTACTTGGCCGCACACCAGAAGCTCCCTGACGGCACCACGTCCTCACTTAGTGCTGAAGCTGCTAGCAAAGGCCTGAGTATCCCCTGCGCTTCCAAGCCAAGCACCACTACGAAAAAAAACCACGGCATGCCGGTAAGCCTACCGTCTCTCGCTGGAAGTATTGAAGACCTGCTGCTGTCGGAGAGCCCTCAGTCTGTAGCTGACATCGTTGCTGATCGAGTCCTGAACAACCCGCGTCCGCCTCTTGATGCGTCTCCAATTGCTGCCGAACCGGAACCAGAAGCAACCCCAAGACCGCTAATTCTGCGCGCCGGCTCCAAGAAGCGTAAAGGTCCAGCGGCTAAAGTACCGTCGACGTCAACCAAATTGACAGCCACTACGTCCAAAGGCAAGGAGGAAAGTTATGACGCACCCCGAAATCTCATCATGGCTCTGCAGGCGCGATCCCAGTCCTAGAAATATTTAAGCGCAGCGTGCTGTAGCCGGGAGTGACGAACAGGTTTGTGTTTGCCGACGTAGGAAGGCTTTTTGCTGTATTGTGGAATGTATCTCATCGAATTGATTCCTACTTGCGTTTGCCGATACACAACATTCATTCTTGCCTTTCTGCAGATAAGGCATTGTAAGTTAGTTTCTCTTAAACATGCACACAAATCAAAACTTTGCAACGATTGAAGTATCTGCTTAGGGCCAAAAAGGCAACTTGCCCAAATTTAGCCAATCACCATTTAGGCGGTCAATTGGGTGCCATGCACACTGGCGGCGATGGCAGACGGCCGAGCGCTCTGGAGGACGAGTGCGAGCAGCATAAAGAGCTGGTCCTGGAACTGGCGGAGGAGTCCAAAACGGCGCTGAGCGACCGCATCAGAGACGTCGAGCAGGAGAACAAGAAGCTGGTAAAGGACAATAGTCTTTTGGTGAAGAAGGTGCAGGAGCTGAAAGCCTCTCTGCGTGAGAAGCGAGAGCGGCTCTGGGACGAGATCCAGGACTTCCAGGACGCGCTTGGAGAAAAAAAGAAAGAGCTGCAGGAAGCTCTTGACAGTAAAGCCGAGCACAGGCGGGAGGCCTCCGCTTTGAGAGTGGAGGTTGTGTCGCTACAGCAGCAGCAGACGAGTTTATCTCAATCCACAGCCAAGTCTAATGAAGAGGCAAGACAAGCTACTGAGAAGCAGAATGCACAGCAAGAGGAACTGGCGTGTCTGGGCCAACTTCTTCGGGGCCAACAGGCGAGCTTCTTCTCGCAAGCCACGGCCCAAGCTTATGAGGAAGCTAGACAGGCTAAGCAGAAACAATCGATACTTCAAGAGACTGTGACGCAGCTCGAACAGCGACTGCAGGAACAAAGTAAAGCGTTCGAGAAGGAACGTGCGCAGTTGCTCAAGCAAGCGGCAAGCAGCCAAAATGCGCAAGGAGAGCTGGGGTCGTCTCTTGATCAAGCGATACCGCAGCTGCGCAGTCTGTTGACTGCTTATGACCGAATCCGCGGATGTTCAGCCGACAAACAAACCAAGACTACCGATTTTCCTCACTCACCTTGCACGACGTTGAGCCAATTCTCAAATCCGGACCTAGCCCAGCGTTTCCAAGAGCAGCAACTTGCGTTTGATCGAGAGCGAGAGAAGCTTTTAGAGCATGCAAGCGATGCAGCAAAAACTCAACAGGGTATTACCCTGCGGGCCCTAATGGAGCGTGAAGCAGTGCTGACATGCCCGATCTCGCTTGAACTGTTTGACTTTCCGGTGGTGACTGGATGCTGCGGAAAGACTTTTTCGTCGGAGGCATTGAGGCAAGCGGTCAAAAAAAGCCCACTCTGCCCACTTTGCCGTGGGCGGCTTTCTTCGACACATCCAAACCGTGACATGACGAAGCTGATTGAGCTTCATAAAGCGGAGCGCTCCGTTCTAGGTGTGCCGGAACCAGCAACCTCAAGCTCGACAGCCCCAACCTCTCAGAATAATGATTATGCGAGGATATCCACGGGGTCATCTAGCCACTCCCACCGTAGTCGACGAAGCACGGGTAATTCAAGCACACGTGAAAGCCGGCACAGAGACAACCGGGGTGAAAGGATTCAAGCACGGTCTGCGGTTCCATATCACCGGTCGTCAAGAACTAGAACTCAAGCGAATGCTTCACCGGGTGCACCATCGATAGCTCTACCGAGTCCATCGGTAGACGTTGTTGCGAATACTACTCCTACTGCTACCAATCAGCAAGTGCAGCCTCCACCTTCGGGTCTTACCGTCGTCACAATAGGCAGCGAGGGTACACGAACTCCTGTGCCACGGCATATGGTACGCTCTGTAATGGCTTCGTTGCGTTTTCCAAGCGCGCAATCACGGTCTACCGCCCGTGGCCGCCGCCATCGCTCAAGGTCTAGAACTGCGTCAAGTGCTGTTACATCGACGACTGAGCATACTGGAGTACATCAACAAATTCAATCGACTGTCTCGCGACGTCGAGCCCTACGAACCGGTACTGTATCAAGTGCAGCGTCAAGCAGTACTACACCTGCAGTATCAAATTCCGGGTCACAAAGCAGAGTGCGCTCTACAATTTCAAGACCCAACCCTTCTACTGCACTGGGGGCGCCAACAAGTGCTGCGTCAGTGGGACCAGTCGCTTCAATGGATGTGTTCATGAATGCTTGGTTGCGTGCTCATCCTGCACCGGCTGCTGCATCACCTCCAACATCAACCGCGGCACGCAATATCAGCCGAGGCCAGGTGTCAAGACCCAATGCAGCGTCAACTACCCCGTCAACTGCTGTATCAACAATGTCAGCGCCGGTTTTAGTGTCGAGTGGTGCTCGAATGGCTGCGTCCACCTCGACGTCGGTGACCGCAACTGCGTCGCACCGACCAGCACGAATGTTTGCCTCACAAGACGACTCGGCAGTGGGCCGCCAGCAGCATGACTCTCTTCGCCTTACAGCAAGCCAGCCTGCCCCTCGTGAACCCTTGAGCATCATTGCAAAAAGCATCAGCTCCTTGCGAGACCTCTTGGGCTCAGACTTTGAAGACTCGGACTCGAATTCAAACTGATAGCGACTTGAGATACCAGACCTGTTGTTCAAGTATCGTCAAGCAACCCCGCAGCAAATGGGCTAATACTTGTCTTTCCTAAAATGCTGCAGTAGGCACCTGAAGAATCTGGACTCCAGCCTGGAGGACACATTAGCGATTAGCATCGGCCAAATTGGTGCCAAGTTCGAGTCACGCGGATCCGATATCCGACAAGCGTCCCGCTCGATGGGAGGCATCGACTACGTCAAGCAGAACGGAGATCTCCATCAAAAAGCCGACGAGCTTAGCTGGAGGCGCAGAACGAGAGGCTGGAAAATGAGCGGAAACGTTTCGCTAAAGAGGTGAAGGATCTGGATTCTATTATGTGGCCCAAGCGGGGCAGCGTTGCAAGGTGCTTCCGCGCGAAGGAAGAAGAACTACAAGAAGCGACACAACGAAGAGGCTGAGCAGCAACTCGAAGAGCTCCAGCAGAAGGCCAAAAAGCTCCAAGAGCAGAACAAGGAGCTGGAAGCGAGAGAAATCGCCTCGCAAAGGAGGCGTATAAATTGAAGGATATGATGTGCAACAAACGGCAGCAGTTCTGGAATGAGATTGGAGAATTGCAAGATATCGCTCAAATGAAGGAAGAAGAACTACGAGTAGCTGTGGACAGCAGAACAGAGCGCCATTGGATAGAAGTTCACTCATGGAGGAAATCCAAGGACTGCAACAGCGAGTTAATCAGCAGCAAACTACGATCTCTCAAGCGTCCACCAGGTTTCTTGAGCAGGAGAAGAATGACAATGATAAGCAAGGGCAATTTGAAAAGCGTCTCCAGGATCAGAGCAAAGTGTTCGCTGAAGCAAGTGATGGCTAGCCGAAATGCTCAGGAAGTGCAACGGGCAGTTCGTTAACATGCAGACCCATCAGCAGAGCGCTCAGGAGGAGGAGAAGGCGCAGTTCTGGAGCTGGCGGAGGCGTCCAAGGCGGCGCTGCAGGATTTGAGCTACGTGCTTTGCCAGCGCAGTCGTCTGAGTCAACAGGCGCAGAGAGCTCTTGTGCGCAAGACCGAGGTGGTCGGGCAGCTGGAACAGTTCATTGTGGATACCTGTGAGAGTGAGGGACAGGAGCGACAAAATGCCGACAACCAGGAGGACTATCACGTCACAATTGAGAGGATCAAGAAGCAGCTGCAGGACCAAAACGCGAAGTTTAAACAGGAGCGCGCGCGACTTCAGCAGCAAGCGACAGTTACGGTGAATGCTCAGGCAGATTTGAGCTCGTCACTTGGTAGAATGCTGCCGCAATTGCGTTTGTTACTGGAGGCCTACGATCGGGAGCAACAGGGTGCAGGGGGAGCTGCCCAACTTGTGGATCTTACGCAAGAGACTGCCATAGAAAACCCTGCCACGACATCCCAGAATCAAGATTTAACGCGACGCCTGAACGAGTTGCAGACTGAATTTGACGAGGAACGAACGCAGCTGCTGGAACACATGAGTGATGCAGTGAATACGCAGCTGGATATCAGTCGTCGGAACCTGGCAGAGCAGGAAGGGTCATTGACGTTCCCCATCTCGCTGGACCTGTTTAAAAAACTCGTGGTGACTGAATGCTACGGGAAAACATTCTCGTTGGGGGCTTTGAGACGAGCGCTGAGGATGAACGCTCAGTGTCCGGTGTGTCGGGCGCACAGAGTGGAGAGCCATGCGAGTCGGGATATAGCGAATCTGGTGGAGCTGCACCGCAACGAACGTTCGCTGCTCGGCTTGACGAAGAATGCTGCGGCTGCACCTTCTGGTGGAAATGAAAGATCGGTGGTAGGCGAGAGAACGAACCATGGCTGCCAAGTGTGAGGTCAAGTGTCGTCGCAGGGCAATCAAGCTACAGTCGCGGACCTCTTCACTAACCAGACGTACTTGGTCGATGTCATCAACAAGGGCATCAGTTTAGTTTTTACCTGTATGCACACCTTCGACTAAAACACTTGGGGACAGTGCACCGCCAGTGTACAAACGACTCCAACCGTGTCACCAGCATAATTCTCGTTGACACGATGCAGACTCGAAGCCAACGGAAGTGGCAGATAGAGCGTGATTGGGTGCAGCACAAGGCGTTGTTCCTGAAGTTACCCAACGAGTCCAAGTTTGCACTGCACACACTCGGATCTGCTCTCAATCAACGCAATCAGATCCTCGAACAGCAGAACAGGTACCTTCAGCAACAACTGCGGAATGTATTGACCCCAGTGCCCTACTCAGTTCTTGCGACCAAGAACAGAGAGGTGCTGCCAAGGAAGACGGAGTTCCCCCAGCCCAGCCCACTATGATCACCGCGCAGATTGCGAGAATGCAAATCAAGATTCTGACCAGCGTCTTAATGAATAACTGCGTGAGTTCGAGCAATAACGAACTCGTGAACAGCAGACAAACTTCTCCTTGATCCAGTACAAGAGACACGGTACGGTTTTGCGAAAATGCAGAGCAGCTTGAAGCGACTGGATCCTTGCAGCTGCAACGATAAGTAGGCGGCAATCAGAACCATGTCTTGCTGGCAGCAAGTTGCTGCAATCATGATACAAAATCGACGAGATGAAATGCAAGCAAGGCAGAAAGTGACTTCAACTTGGAATATGGCTACACTCGGACTCAGATATTTGGAATCAGACATACTCAGTTATCCCAGTCTGATTCTATCATTTGGCGAGAATGCGGCGCAATGACAATGACTTGTCTCCTAGCAGCCTCGTGGACGCCGCCACGTGCGTGTGGAACCAGTACTACCCTGAGGACCACTGCATCGGCACCCGGCAGCCGGGCGAGACCCGCTCGGCGCAGTATTACAGCCCCATTAGCGACACTGATGGGCGGTTCCAGGCCGCCATGACCTTCCTCAACTGCTTCCGAGACGGCGAGCAATGGGCGCCACTGCTTCAAGTACTGCGTTGCATTCTAATAATGAATTATTATAACTTTTATATACTTATTGTTATTGTGCTGCAGTGTGACTTGACACAGGCCAACGTGACGGTGGTGTGGCTGCACTACACGGAACTCATCCGGACAGGGACGGCGGATTTTGAGCGAGCGGTGACTGAGAATATTGACGATGTGCTGCTCTGTCTGGGTATCGCGCTGTGTATGCGGCGGCATGAGCTGCGAGTGGAGGCTGAAGAGGATGTTTCTAGGAAACGCAGCGTGCCGGCCGATCGGACCAAGATCACGGTTCGACTCCATGGAGTAACGCCCGTGCTGCCGATTGCAGCACTGAAGGCCGATGTGGTGAACCAGTTCGTTAGTGTCGTGGGGACGGTGGTGCGAGTGAGTGCGATCAAGCCATTGGTCACAAGGTGCGACTTTGTGTGTGCCAAGTGCAATGAAGCGACATCGAGAGCGTTCCCAGACGGAAAGTTTATTCCGCCACAGAGGTGTGAGAATTCGCCGTGTCGAGGCAGAACGCTGCTACCTAACCGATCGTCGGTGGATACGGTGGACTACCAGAAAATCAAGTGCGTGAAGCGGAGGCTCTCGAGGCGTCTACTTCGGTATTTGGCTGACGAGATGCGTGTTCATGGTTGGTTGTTGTGAAGGCTTCAGGAGATGGAAACAACGGATGTCGGTCCTGGTCGCATGCCTCGAATGGTAAGCGCCGGGATGATATAATATTGCCATGGCAATAGTGCTGACGTTTGACCCACAGATCGAGGTGGAGTTGTGTGAAGATCTAGTCGACTCTTGCATTCCAGGCAACGTAGTAACCATCTCTGGGATCGTCAAGAGCATCAACTCGGAGATTCACGAAGGAAGATATGGCAAGCGCGCACAAGCTAACAGCTTGTACATTCTGTATATCAGTGCGAACTCGGTAGAAAACTCAGCCAAGGTTGGTTTTGTGATTGCCTGGTGCTTTGTTTTCAATTCTTCTGATTCCATGCTAACGTTATGCCTCTAACGTTTTCATCTCCAGGTTGAAAAGGATAAAGGCAAAGCTTCAGACATCGATTTCACGAAGGAGGATCTGGAGCAAATCAGCAATATCATCAACCAGGGCAATGTATTTGATCACATCGTGCACTCCTTGTGCCCTGGAATCTACCGCAACGACATCGTCAAGGCAGGCCTTATCCTGGCATTACTCGGTGGAACACGAAATTCCGACGATAAAGACACAACGTGCGTGCGAAGAGCAGACTCGCATGTGCTAGTAGTGGGAGATCCTGGGTTGGGCAAAAGTCAGATGCTTCGGGCTGTGTCCATGGTTGCGCCAAGAGCTGTGTATGTTGGCGGTAACACAACCACCACGACGGGGTTGACTGTCACGATGGTGAAAGATGGATCTGGTGACTATGCGCTGGAAGCTGGCGCTCTCGTCCTTGCGGACCAAGGCGTATGTTGTATCGATGAGTTCGATAAAATGGGGGTCGACTATCAGGCCCTGCTTGAGGCGATGGAGCAGCAAAGTATCAGTATCGCGAAGGCAGGAATCGTGTGCAACTTGAACGCACGAACGTCCGTCATCGCTGCTGCCAATCCTAGTGGCGGGCACTACGATCGTAGTCGATCCGTGGGTGAGAATCTCAAAATGAAAGCAGCCCTGCTTTCGCGTTTCGACCTTGTCTTCATCCTGCTGGACCGGCCGGACGAAGAGCGGGATCGACTGCTGTCAGAGCATGTAATGAACTCACATATACGCAAGCGGAAGGCAAGGAAGCGCACGCGAGGTAGCAGTGCATCTGTGTCTTGGAGCTCTAACAGCTACGCCGATGAACCACCGGCAAGCGGTTACGAAGAGGCTGCGATGTCTGGTCATCGTTTACTGTCACACCGTCTTCGTCAGAACGCATCCGAGTACAGCATGAATCCTATCCCTCTCTACTTCGTGCGCAAGTTCATTGCTTACGCGCGTCGATACGTGCATCCGCGACTGTCCTCTGACGCCGCCGCTGTGCTCCAGAAGAAGTACTTGGAACTGCGTTCAGCGGGCGAGGGCCAGCAAAACCCGACAGACAGCATTCCGATCACAACGCGTCAGCTCGAGTCGATGATCCGTCTTTCACAAGCTCGTGCCCGCGCCGAACTGGCTGAAACAGTATCAGCGGAGCATGCACAAGACGTGGTTGACATCATGCAAGAGTGCCTGCTGGACACGTACACGACGGAGGATGGCAACCTGGATTTTGGTCGCAGCGGCGGCATGAGTCTGGCCAAGAAGGTGAAGGCGTACGTGGCGCGGCTCATGAAAGCCGCAGCTAGACGCAATACGTCCTTGTTCTCCATGGACGACTTGCTCGACGTTGCCGACAGCATGGGGCTCAAGGTGGACGACTTCCGGGATTTCGTCGACATCCTCCGCAACGAGTGCTACCTCCTGAAGAAAGGTCCGGGGCAGTTCAAGGTGCAAGTCTCGTCGTACAACATGATGTGACCAATCACAGCAAACCTGCAAAGGGAAGTCACTGGTATATTCCATTCTCCACCACATGTGATGAGGTCCGAATAAGAAGTTCTAACTGAACTTGCAGATAAGAGAGTCTGAAGTTGCTCCACAGGGAATTTACTCGATCTTGAGCTTCTCGCGACGGGCCTGGACTTCCTGGTCCACGATAGCCTGCGGTCTCTCGGATGAGAAGAGGTCGTGGCCGGCCTTTTGCTCTGCAGGAAGGCAGCAATGGGGGCAGTTAGTGTGGTTGATTGATACGCGGGCAATTGACGAGAGAACGCACGCTTGCGGATGACGGGGTAGGCACAGATGGCGAGGCAAATGGACGTGCCGACGAACACCTTGCCACCCTGGCTGATCGGCAGCTTCTGGAGGAACGTGTACAGCATCTTGATGGGCGAAGGCTTGGGTGCTTTCTGTCCGCTGCTTTCGTGCTTGTCCATGCACTTACCTATCGCATGGACTACTTTTAGAACAATCATGCGACAAGATAGGTTATAAACCCTCTTCAAGATGATTGGCTACACGTTGAAGTGACCGGCTCCTAGCGCCTTGCTTTCCTGACAGGAAACAGGAAACCCTCCTGTCGTGTGCAAGCAGAGCTGTCCTGTTGCCCATCAGGGTGGACTGACCATGGCATAGCCTATCTGCCTCTTCATGATACATGTATCGAGTAATAAGTGCAACCTCTCCACTGTTGATCAGAACTTCCAAGTTGGGGGTGCCCTTTAGCTTTTAAGCTTGCTCGACTCAAGCAGCTCAAGCCTTAAGGTGCAGCATGCACGGATATACATCTGCGCCGCACCGGTTGTAACCAAATTGGTTGGTAGTCTGGGTAGAGCGACCTGCAATCGGATGTGCTCAGCACCGCAACCATCTATTAATACCTCGACGCCGACATGTTTCACGCTTCACACCGCCTCAAGCCATTGTCTATAATAGACTTTTGACAGCAAGATTGCACGCTTCCTGCAGCAGCAGAGAGCACAACCCGCTTGAACTCTCCGCCATGCCGGTGTGCAGCCGCTGCACTGCCCCACGAAAAAGTGCCGGTAAGCAACGATACCTCGACGCTCGCGGCTTCGACGTGCCACCACTGGTGGCATGACCCACCAGCGAGCAGGACGGCGCGACGCCATTGAAGCTCGGCGCAACTGCGTCCACAACAACAGCATTCAACTGCAACGCGCCTGGCAGTAGCGACATCTCGAAAGCGGCCGACATGGCCTCCTCGCATCGTTTACTCCAAATGTGGACAGCGCAAGCCTTGCAAGTCCACCGGGCGCCAACATATCCGGGATTGTATCGCGGGGTGCGAAGCCTAGCACTGGCGATAAGTGTGCTAGAGTTGTAAAATACTTCTGATATAGTTGTTGTGTGCCGTCATCATGAAAGCCGCTGGGAGTGAATCCTGCGACATGTGTCCAATATCTCGTGAGAACACATAACCTGCAAGATCTGGTGCGTGTCCACGCGAGGGAGGAAGCGACGCTCCGGAGTCAGAAGAAGAAGAGCTTAGCGCATCGAGGAGCCCCACGACCCGCAGCCGAGCATGGAGGGCGTGCGCCAAGGCCTGTTCTCGCCCACGAATGCCGACGGCTTGGGCCCCGCCGCAGCCGCCGCCGCCGCGATGCCCACCACGTCGCGCTCGCGCGCCTCGCTCAGCAGCAAGCTCAGCATGGCGCCGGACGACGCGTTCGCGCGCGAGCCCGATTGTGGCGTGTGCTCCAAGTCCTTCAACATCCTGCGGCGCCGTCACCACTGCCGCAGCTGCCACATCGCCGTGTGTAAGGAGTGCGGGCGCAAGGCCGTCGACCGCAAGAAGCCCGCGCGCTCGCGGCCGCAGTGGTATTGCCTGGGCTGCCTGGACGACGACGTCACGCTCGAGATCACGGGCTCGCGGCCCACAATGACCAAGCGCCGGAGCTTTTCGACGTCCTCGTCGTCGTTCGCGCCTACGAACGCGCCGCAGGTCACTAATGTGAGTGTGGATTTGTGGAAGTTGAAGTGCCTGTTTTTGACGGATTCTAACGGTTTTGTGCCCTCTGATGGATTGGTGCGGACTACATGTAGCTGACCAGCACGGCCAAGTTTTGCATCGAGTGCGGCTATGAACTGCCGCCACGGGTCAAGTTCTGCATTGAGTGCGGCACGTCCGTGCGGCAGCAGGTGATGTCGCCTGTGAGCGTGGACGGCGTCGGCGCTGCAGAAACAGATAGAGGCAATCGCGGCTTCCGCGACTCGCTAGGGACGAACCTCCTGGTCATTGATGAGCACAGTGGGTCGCCGACGGAGCCGACGGACGGATCGGAAGACGATGCACCAGTTGAACAAGAGCCCGAGGAGCATGATCTGGTGGAGAAAAAGGTGGAAGTGGCGACACCCGAAGGGAACGAAGATGCAGCTGCAAAGGCCAAGGAGTATGAAGAGCTTGTGGCGCAATTGCAGGCTGAGAACGAGAAGTTGCGGACTCGTGTGGAGAAATTTAAGCATAAGATCTCCGAAGCAGAGCGTCGTCGGCAGGAAAGAGAGGAGGAGCACGCTCGTGCAGTGTCAGAGGCAACTGCAGCTGCAACGGCTGCTGCGGAAGCCCAGGCTAACAATCGCAGTGCATCGGACCCGGCACCTCAGACGGCGCCAGCGCCCGAAGCGGTAGGACCCACTAGCAACGGAGCGGGTGTCGCTGCAAAAGATCACCCGGACTACTTGAAGTTTTTCAAACTTCTGAAGATGGGCTTACCTGATGCACAGGTAAAGATGAAGATGGAGGCGTCGGGCGTTGATCCTTCGGTCCTCGATGACCCAGACGCGATTATTGGAGGTGCTGCACCAAGTGTTGACAGTCCACCAGCTGCTCCTGTATCGAGTGGTGGTGCCCTGGTGAAAGATGACGAGCGGTATGCTAAGTTTTTCAAGCTTCTGAAGATGGGGATGCCTGCTGAACAGATCAAGCTGAAAATGAGTGCGAGTGGTCTGAACCCGGACCTGCTTGATACGCCGGATGCACCAATGCCCGGTTCCGCTGGCGCTGCCGCACCAGTGGCAGCATCTAACCAGGTGACGACCGTGAAAGAAGATCCAGCTTACGAAAAATTCTTTAAACTGATGAAGATGGGTATGCCTGCCGAGCAAGTAAAAATGAAGATGAACGCCGCAGGTTTGAATGCGGACTTGTTGGACACGCCAGATGCGCCGTCACCCAACCAGAAGTCAGCTGGCAGTAGTGCTGGCGGTAGTCTTCTTGCAGGACTCCCTTCTCCAACAGAAGCGGTGAAGGTAGACCCATCGGCTTTGAAAGCAAGTTTGGCCTCAAAATTAAACAACAAAGCAGCACCCAAGAAGCCCGAGGAGCCTCAGCTGCCGAAAAAGGAAACGGTGAAGCCGAATGTTGAGTTACGGCCGCTCTTCTGGACTCGCGTGCCTGTAAATGTAGTTAGCAGCACCGTGTGGATGAAATTGAACGACTCGCATGCCGAGATGGACGTGGACGAGATGGAGTGGATGTTCCGTAAAAACCCGCTGGACGCGTCGAAAAAGATGGACGAAAAGAAGAAGGAAGCAGAGAAGATACTGGCACAGCCCAAGGAAGTACTTTTGTTTGACCCGAAGAGGCAGCAAAATGTGTCCATCGCCATTGCTCGGTTTAAGATGTCATCAGAGGATATCAAGAACGCAATTTATGCTTTGGACGGGCAGAAACTGGGATCGGAAGTACTGAACGTGCTCATTTCTATCTCTCCCACGTTGGAAGAGATTGACATGCTCAAGAATTACGATGGAGATGTAAAGCTGCTAGGAAATGTTGAGAAGTTCTTCCTTGATCTGCTGACCATTCCGCGCTATACTCAGCGTATCAAGTGCTTCAGATACAAGTTACAGTTCGAGAGTCGCATCCTCGAAACCCAGGCACAGCTGGATACATTGGTTGCTGCTACGGACCAAGTGGCTGAAAGCGACAAGTTCCGCCGCGTTCTGGAGCACATATTGGCGATCGGTAACTATTTGAACGGTAGCACTCCTCGTGGTGGTGCGTATGGCTTTAAGCTGGACACTCTTATGAAGTTGCACACGCTGAAGTCGGTCGATCCTCGTGTTACGTTAATGCACTTCCTGTTGCGTCAGCTGGAAGAGAAGTCTCCTGATGTCATTACTTTCGCTGGAGAAGTTCCCCATATTGTGGAAGCGAAGAGACTGTCTCTTGATCAACTGCGCGCCGATCTGTCGTCTTATAACACCGAACTAGCTATGCTGAAGGGCCAAGTGCGTGCGTCCAAAAATGATCACATTGAGGGTGACAAGTTTTACGAGGTGATGACTCCATTTGCAAAGGATGCAGAAGAGGTGCTGGAAGAGCTGGGACGCGATTTTAACGGCTTGGAAACTTGCTATCAAGAGCTTGTCAGCTCCTTTGGTGAAGATCCACGAAAAGTTGGCCCCATGGAATTCTTTAATATCTTGGATGAGTTTGTGACGGAGTTCAAGAAGGCTTACCGTCAAAATCAGACGAAAGAATATCAAACTATCTATGAGGAGGCCGCAGCGGCGCGGGCTGCTGCTGTGGCTGAAAAGGCTGAGCGATTAAAGCTCGAGGCCGAGGAACGCCAGCGGTTGGAAGAAGAGCGGCAGCAAAACTCGCAGGAGACCAAGGCTGTCTATGCTGAAATTATGTCCATCATCACCACGTGGGCTGGAAAGCATTCGCCAGGTAACGAAGACGCAGTGCTCGAGCAGTTTAAGGAATCATCTCGGAAGTTTGGCATGAATGAGATCACAGCTGATGAGTTTTGTGACCAAGTGCGCCAGTGCGTTGGGTCGAAAACTGCAGGTAAAATTATTCCAAACAGTGCAAAGCTTCTGGCCGACGAAGAGAAACAGAGTGTGCTGCTAGAGGCGTTTGCTCGATTCAAGGAGCAAGTGAAGAAAGAAAAGGAATCGAAGAAACAACAGCGCAACTCACTGGTGTCCCCACCGTCCGAAGGGCGCGAAAGGGCGGGGTCCTCGTCGGCGGGTCGCAGACGCAACAAGGTGGTGGTCCCGCTTCCAATAAAGGACATCGAGCCCGTGGTCGGAGAAGAGGCCCAGCTGCTTCACAAATCCATACTGGAATCTGTGCTGGCGGCGTTTGGTGGCGACCCAAAGAAAATGAAGTCGTTCACGTCCCATACCCGCAAGTATGGCAACGAGCAGATCACGGCGCACGAGTTCTACCAGTATTTAATGGAATCGTTCGATCCTGACTTTGTTGGACGCCTGGTGCCCGACCTCGCGCGTCTGCTGCAGGATTCGGAGAAACGTCACGCACTCATTCGGGCATTGTGTGAAAGTGCACCGGGCTGGGCAAAGTTCGCGGGTCTATAGAATGGCGTGGGGGGTTGAGCGAGAGGTAGGAAGGGTTGTTACAGTTCGGGGTTTTGCGAGGCTTGTATGAAGTTGGCCAGGAGCTTGCCGCTCCGCATTTTTATAATGAAGATTACAGAAGTCGTTGCGCATTGCAGCGACTAAATTTTAGCTGGCTGGAGTCATTGCAACGAGCGGTATGGGAAGGTGTCTTTGAATGCTAGTGCTAAGCGCGAAGGCTGTTGGAGCTACTCTGTTGCGAGAGCGGGAAATCGCTGTAGTGCTTAGGTTTGCGCACGGCAGGGTCGGGCAGCGCACTACCCTTTTCCTGCTTGGCGCGCCATAGATCCTGCTGGTCCTTGAGGCCACGCACCCACCGCTTCATGTCGCCCTTGCTCTCGGCGCGCAGGAAGAAGCTGCGCTCGGGGGTCTTGACGACGAAGCTGTACACGCCGTGGTCGCCGTTCTCGAACCGCCGGATAGACTCGATGCCAAGGAGGTCGATGACCTTGGACGCTTCTTGCGAGCTTTCGTGCTGGTAGTATTTGAGCCTCATGCCCTCGAGAGCGAAGAAGCGTTTGTTCCATTGCGGGGTCAGCAGCCGCTCCTTGGCCTTCATCTTGAACAGGTAACCGCTGATGGGAACGGGGCCACGTTCAGCTGGGGTCTTCATGATCACCGTGACTTCGTTGTCGTCGACTGGGCAGATGCCGCTTACAGAGTTGGTGGCAAAGTGAAAACTGCAAGAAGGTCAGCGTGCCGGCTATTGCTGGGCCTCGGCATCTTGTCGCGATTATTATTGGCGATGTTGAAGATCTCGTTTTAGAATCGATTTTTTAGAATCGCTAAAACAAGTTCTATTTTTAGAATACACACAAATTTTACATTATGTGGCACTTGTGTTGAGATTCGCACGCCGTGAAGCCGCTGACGT
Source organism: Phytophthora lateralis (assembly GCA_000500205.2). Classification (NCBI taxonomy): domain Eukaryota; phylum Oomycota; class Peronosporomycetes; order Peronosporales; family Peronosporaceae; genus Phytophthora; species Phytophthora lateralis. Next base: position 37,616 of record AWVV02005400.1, on the reverse strand, counting down.
CGATGCCAGCGCTGCTGCATATCCTGGCACTGCTTGCTACTCTGCTGTGTCTGGCCTCTTCCCCAGTCATGGCATCTACTGCTCAACAGCTGACACTGCGCGTGGAACTGCAGCAACAGCTCGAACTGCCGGAGGCGCTTCAGGCTCCGATGACCCTCAGGCTAACAGACCCTCCGGTCTCATTGACAGAGCTGCAGAGTGAGCTCCGCCAGCGCTTAACAGAACGTCTTGAAGAGAATAAAAACAGTGAACAAGTATCTGCTGAATTGGAGATGGCGATCGAAGTATATGATCCGAAGATGCAGCAGTTTGTGCCCTTCAAGGAGCTCCAACAGCTCGGACGTCGCTCGAGACTGAGCGTCACGTTCACCAACGCAGATGACCTGTTTCCGGGCCATACGTGTCTAGCACTGCCGTCAAGGATCTTTGGTTTTGATGCGGCGGAAAGCGGAAAGTTTGCGATCGACGGGAGGGTGGTGCATATTGAGGAGGTGGGCAACTCCGGCAAGGGCACGGGATTGACGACGTGGGACGGATCCGTGGTCCTGGCGAAGTATATCGAGTACCAACGACGTGATGATGTCGCTGGGAGCCGAATTGTGGAGCTGGGCGCCGGAACAGGACTAGTAGGCATCTCTGCTGCGCTGCTCGGAGCACGACAAGTGATCTTGACAGACCTCGGCTACGTCGTCGACAACCTCGCCAAGAACGTGGCTGAGACGATGAAGCTTGCAGCTAGTGAAGGCAGACCCGTAGAGAGCGACGTGTCAACGCAAGTGCTCAACTGGTTCGACCCGCCAACGGATTTGGGAGACATCGACTTTTTGCTGGCGTCGGATGTCGTGTGGGTCGAGGAGCTCATTCCGCCTCTAGTCGCGACGTTCGACGTGTTACTGCACCATTCCGCCGTGAAGACGCGAATCCTCATGTCGTACCAGAAGCGCAGCATCATGTCGGACCGACTGCTCTTCAACGAGCTCGAGCGTCACAGCCTCGTCAAAACCCGCGTTCCAGCCGCAGTCTTACATCCGGAGTTTTCCACCGACCGGATCGACGTATGGAAGATTGAGCGGGGCGTAGCAGAGCGAAGCAACTAGAACGCCGTGGTCGAATAGAGGACCGTGCGGTGCGCCAAAATACATGTAGCAAAGCCGATGCTGCTTCAACTGAGGCAACGTAATCTGCATAGCGACGCTGGGCATCCTATCAATTTCGACTGACAAGCAGCGCGTGGTCAAGTTCAAATCCTCAGATGTTTGTGCCCACTGACAACTTATTTGCTTGGGCAATTAATTATCAACGTCTCTACTCTCAGCTTATTTGACCTTTTACATTACATGTTACTGTGAGACATAATCATTTAAAGGTCCAAAGTTCGTGGTGTCTGCTGCAACCGATCTTGGCGCCCGCCAGAAGCCGTGCGAACCATTCGCGTACTTGCCCCGTTCCAGCCACAAGATGCTCGGCTTCCTGCGTGCTCCCGCCCGTCGTGCGGCGCTCCTGGCGCGTCGCCACTCCTCCTCCGAGAGCCTGCAGTGGGCCGCCGCCATGAACAAGCCGCTGGCCGAGTCGGACCCGGAGCTGTTCAACATCATCGAGCTCGAGAAGCAGCGCCAGCGCGACTGCATCAGCCTCATCGCGTCCGAGAACTGCACGTCCGTGGCGGTGCTGGACGCGCTGGGCTCCGTCATGTCTAACAAGTACTCGGAGGGCTACCCGGGCGCGCGCTACTACGGCGGCAACCAGATCATCGACCAGGCCGAGGAGCTCTGCCGCGCGCGCGCCCTCGAGGCCTTCAACCTCGACCCGGAGCTGTGGGGAGTCAACGTGCAGTCGCTATCCGGCTCGCCCGCCAACTTCCAGGTGTACACAGCGCTGCTGGCGCCGCACGACCGCATCATGGCGCTGGACCTGCCCCACGGCGGCCACCTGTCGCACGGTTACCAGCTCGGCCGCAAGAAGATCTCGGCTACGTCCATCTTCTTCGAGAGCATGCCCTACCGCCTGGATGAGACCACGGGCCTCATTGACTACGACGGACTCGAGAAGACCGCCGGCCTGTTCCGCCCCAAGCTCATTGTGGCCGGTACCAGCGCGTACTCGCGCCACATTGACTACGCGCGGATGCGCGAGATCTGTGACCAGCAGGACGCTGTGATGCTCGCTGACATGGCTCACATCAGTGGCTTGGTGGCTGCAGGCGTCGTGCCCTCGCCGTTTGAGTACGCGGATGTGGTAACCACCACCACGCACAAATCGCTGCGTGGACCTCGTGGAGCCATGATTTTCTACCGCAAGGGCGTGCAGCACGTGGACAAGAAGAGCGGCAAGGAGGTCCTGTACGACCTTCAGCAGAAGATCGACTTTGCCGTGTTCCCCGGACTCCAGGGCGGACCCCACAACCACACGATCGCTGCGCTCAGCACGGCGCTCCTGCAGGCGCAGAGCCCGGAGTTCAAGGCGTACCAGTCGCAGGTGATCGCCAACTCCCGTGCTATGGTGGCTGAGCTGATGAAGCGCGGCTACGAGGTGGTCTCGAACGGCACGGACAACCACCTGGCCCTGGTGGATGTGAAGAAGTCGCGTGGCGTGGATGGCGCCCGTGTTGAGTTTGTGCTCGAGAGCGCCAACATGGTGGTGAACAAGAACACAGTCCCCGGTGACAAGAGCGCCTTCGTGCCCGGTGGCATCCGCCTCGGTGCCCCTGCGCTGACAACGCGTGGTTGCACGGAGGAAGACTTTGAACAGGTGGCCGCCTTCATTGACAGCGGTGTGAAGCTCACGGCTGAGCTGAACGAGCGTGCTCGCGGACAGGGAGTGAAGAAGGTGAAGGACTTTAAGGCGTTTGTCGCCGACGACGTCGAGGCGAAGGATAAGGTGGACGCGCTGAAGGCCGACGTGACGGCGTTTGTGCGCCAGTTCCCGACGATCGGCTTCAGCGAAGAAGACATGAAGTACAAGGACTAAAGCGTCCGACACGCAAAGAAGAGGCTTCGTTGCTGAGTGTATGAATGGCAATGACGACCTTGTCACTCCGGTACTGGTTCGGTCCGTCTCCTCCTTGCCCTGAGACTCTCTGCAAGGATGACCAAGAGGGCGATATTAGAAGACGGGGCGGCTCCTGCTCCCTGAGATCGCCATGGAAGGCAGCATGATGTCCTCCTCTTGACCCCTTCTAACGGCACGGAGCTCGCGGCGGCGTGAAGACAGATTGAAATGGAAGTAACTGTATTGAACAATGAACGACCGGCCTGTAGTAGACCCAACTCACACTTGATACTTTGCTGTTATATCCGCTGCACCCATATGAGAGGAAACACCGAGGTCTACAAGCTTACTCTAACTTTTAGTTCTCCTTGGCTCGATTCATGCAGGAACATGAGGAACAACACGTACATATGATAACGGAGTGTGCCGCGTTATAATACAAAGTGTAGCCATTTCCGAAAGCTCCCCTGCCAAACCCGATCTCGAGTGACGATCTTGTCGCAGCACGCCAAAATCCCAGTGACTTGTAGCCAGTATGCCCGGGCTGATGCATGGGGAGCGCCAGGTGGCGGCGATCGTGGCGGCCGGAATTGCGTGCGGCTCCAAGCCAGGAGCAGGCAGTGACAGGCCCGCCATTTGGCGCGGCGACACTGTCGCCCACGACTGAGGAAAGTGCTCGATGCGTGCGAGCTCCTTTATCAGCCGTCCATCCCGATTTAGTCGGTGTAGAATTGTATCGGCTCTTGTATTGCTGCACATTTTACTTTGGACCGGTGTGTACCGTACCTCTCGGATAAAGTTTCTATCCTGTCGTAGGTGACAGATGGCATTCGACGTTTAGTATCGAAAGTTGAACTCTGGCCCGTGTCTGCACATCCGTATAAACTTAAGCGGCATTCTGACTAGTTACTGTCTCTTTTTTTCCAGTTTGCATTTTTGGGCTCTTTTTCATTTTTGGGCACTGGTGAGATCCGATGATCTTCGCTCTTCAAGCAGCGCCCTACGCAAGTCTCGCTAATACATGCACCTAGTAACACTGCCTGCGCCCAGCAACAGTAACGTTGACAACAACATCATCGTGTTGTCGTGTCGAATTGCCGCCTTCCGAACCGATTCAGCGCTTCCCACGCCAAATTTATTTAGCTCTCTTTGGATACAAAATCCAAGTCAAATCGGAGGGTTAGGTCGCGCAGCAGATTGTTCGGAGCGGGCACGAGACTGAGGGAAACCGAAGGAGGCAAAAGCAGCGAAAGCTCGCGCTCTCCCATTCTACAGCCGGCCACTTGTCGGACCAAGGCAAGCACTCCTCATCGCGGCCGGCAACGGACGGACATCCGCACACCGAAACGCCCACAAGCGGCGAGTAACTCGGTAGCTATGAAGAAGGAGAAGCACGGCATGCAGCGGCAGCTGTCGGCGGCGCCTCCCCCGCGTCGACGCGCGCCTTCCAACTACCAGACCGTGGAGGACGTGGCGGCCGAGCGCGGCGTGAGCATCAGCCGCCCGCCCATGGACAAGTTCCAGCCGCAGCAGCCCATCGCCGCATTGACGGCGTCGGGCCCCATGCGCCCGCCGCGCCCCGGCGCCGATTCGTTCGAGCTGCTGCAGGCCAAATTTGGCTTCCAGGAAGGAAACGTGCGCAACCAGAAGGAGCACTTGGAGTGTTGGGTACTCAACTACGAGTCCCGTATCATCGAGGCGGCCGTGACGCCTGTGGACACGGAGAACGCCATCCAGACCATCCACGCCAAGTTCTTCAAGAACTACGTCAAGTGGTGCGAGTTTTTGCGCACGCAACCGCTTCTGCTCGACACGGCGCCGTACCCTGGGGCAGCGGAGCGGCAGATTGCGCTCTTCCTGCTGATCTGGGGGGAGAGCGGCAATCTGCGCTTCATGCCTGAGTGCCTGTGCTTCCTGTACCACAAGATGGCGGCCAAGCTGGATGGCCTGGAGAAGCTGCCCAACGCCCCCGACGGCACGTTCTTGCGCCGGGTGGTGCGCCCACTGTACTCGGTTGTGGCTAAGATGCGCAGCGTCACTCCCCAGAAGAACGGCGCGGGCGTCGACCACAAGAACGTGACCAATTACGACGACGTGAACGAGTTCTTCTGGACGGAAACGTGCTTGCACTTTGACGAGGCCAATGTGGCCGGAGCCGTGAATGCGCGGGACTACAAGTCGTTCAAAGAACGACGTAGCTTCTGCAACCCGATCCTGGCGTTCTTCCGCATCTACTTCTTCCTGCTCGTCATGCTGCACGTGCTGGTCGTCATTGCCTACGTGGCTTATCGCTCGGACCCGGACGACACGTCGGGGATCCATTTCTACGCCAACTTTTTCACGTCCGACATCACGGACATTCGCAACCACTCCTTCTACTCCATCTTCATGACGGTCAGCGGGTTGCTCGCTGTTAAGGTCGTGCTGGACATTTGGATCGATGGAACACGTGTCTTCAGCCGTATTATGTACGCGGTGTCAGTGTTCATCCGTCTCGTGTGGCACACTGTGTTCTTCGGCCTCTTCACGGCTGTGAACGCGGCGCCATACAAAGAAGTTGGCTCAAGCGACTTGCTCTCGATGGCACCCATTTTCATCGGTGTGTACATGGCGCCGATCGTGATCGTGTCCATCGTGCAGATGTGCTTCCACGGCGTTATTTGGAGATCGGCTCTCCTAAGCTCGCTGGACGGGACACGTCAACAGTACATTGGGCGCACGATGGGCCAGAGCTGGGGAAATTTCTTGTCCTACGGAACGTTTTGGACAATCATTTTCTTGTGCAAGTTCTTGTTCAACTTACAGCTGATGGTTAAGCCGCTTATCGGACCCAGCGTCGAAATCTACGGCGTGGATGTTTCCGCCGCTCAGCTAGAGAACGGTATCATCGAGTCGCAGCACAACATTGCGTTCCTAGTCGCCATGTGGGCGCCGGTGTTCCTCGTGTACATCTACGACTCTCAGATTTGGCTAGCTATCGCGCAGGCCATTGTGGGTGCCTGGATTGGTTTCCGTCTCAAGATCGGCCACTCGGCACGCATTAAAGAGTTCGTGAAGCGCCTTCAGCAAGCGCCTAGTCTTTTTGACGAGAAGGTGGTGTCTGCTGCAGCCCGCGGTCAACTCGCTATCAACAACAACCCGCTGTCATCGAGTTCTGTTGCCCCTGATGCCAACAGCCGCCTCCGCTTTGCTGTTGTATGGAATGAGATTGTGAGCAGTTTCCGTTTGTCTGACTTGCTGGATGATCGCGAGACAGCCATCCTTCAGTACCAGATTTCAGATACTGGAGCTGTCGAAGAGCCCGTGTTCTTGATTGCTGGCGAGGCACAAGCAGCCGCTGACATTGCCGCCAAGGCTAAAACCAAGCGCATGAGTGACGGACAGCTATTCAAGGAGCTGAAGAAGGCGGGCGTACTGGGCTGCGCCAACAACTGTGTTGATATTTTGTTCCAAATTTTACGTCAGCTACTGGGCCCTGAAGACTCGGAGCTGGTTGGCGTCTTCCATCAAATCCTAGCTGGAGGGAGGGTGAGCGGCGTAGTTAATCTCACGCACATTGGATTGGTGCGCGAGAACGTGACTGACTTGCTTGCGAGCATTTTGGACTTGCCGGAGCCAAGTGTCGTTCCTGCTGGTGGCGCCTTTGGCTTCCCGCACGACCAGGTTCTCATAGTCGTGCAACGCTTAGACGCTCTACTGAAAAGCATTGAGCTTATGCTGGAGGAGGAATGGATGGCAGAAAAGCTGAGGAAGTCTGCGTTTGCCAAGATGACGCCGGACCTGGCTTACCAAAAGGAACAGTTGTTGTCGATCTTTGCTGATCGCATTAGTCAGCGTGACTCTAACTCTCCCACCCGCACGACGTCGCCAAGCTCGAATGAGAGTGTGGTGTCGCTTTCCACGCGACTCTTCTTCTTATTGACTTTGGATGCTGCCGATGCATTGCCTCGTTGCCACGAAGCACAACGTCGAATGAGTTTCTTCTTGAACTCCCTTCACATGAAGATTCCGACGATTGACTCGATTGCAGCGATGAAGTCTTTCTCTGTAGTTACGCCGTACTACAACGAAACGGTGTTGTTCTCAGTGGATGAGTTAAACGGACGTGTTGACTCGAACCCGCTTTTCCGCAAGGTGGAACAGAAGGGCCGTGACCTCAGCATTTTGAAGTACCTGATCACCTTCCACGATGACGAATGGGGTAACTTCCTGGAGCGTGTGGGCGTGGCTTCTATGGACGAGGCGCTTGCAGAGACACCGACGCAGGTTCGCCTCTGGGCTTCGATGCGCGGACAGACCTTGGCGCGTACGGTGCATGGTATGATGATGTATGAAGATGCACTCAAGATGTTGCGCTGGCTCGAGATTGGCTCAGACGAGAAAATCTCTCACTTGGAAAAAATCAAGCACATGGATCGCATCGCGGGTCTGAAGTTCTCGTACGTGACCAGTTGCCAGATCTATGCTGATCAACTTGCAGCTGGAGATTCACGTGCTGCGGATATTGACCTTCTGATGCGGAAGTACCCGAACTGGCGTGTGAGTTACGTGGATACGATCCGCCCACCCTCAGGCAGTGGCACAGAGCCTCGTTTTGACTGCGTACTGGTCAAGTCGGATGGTGATGAAATTGTTGAGGTGTACCGTTATGAGCTTCCTGGCAACCCGCTAGTTGGCGAGGGTAAGCCTGAGAACCAGAACATTGCCCTGCCATTCACACGCGGTGAGTACTTGCAGACGATTGATATGAACCAGGAGCACTACTTTGAAGAAGCGCTCAAGATCCCCAATTTCCTGGCAACGGCTACGGAAAACGGAAAGAATGTCACTATTATTGGTATGAAAGAGCACATTTTCACGGGCCGAGCATCATCTCTGGCACACTTTATGACGTTGCAGGAGTTGGTGTTCGTGAGTTTGACGCAGCGTGTGCTGGCAAACCCCCTGCAGAGTCGTATGCACTACGGTCACCCCGATGTGTTCGAGAAGGCGTTTGTGATGTCCAATGGTGGTGTGTCGAAGGCCAGCAAGGGTATCAATTTGTCCGAAGATGTGTTCGCTGGATACAATGCAGCCCTTCGCGGAGAACACGTCACTCACCAAGAGTTCATGCAGTGCGGTAAGGGTCGTGATGTGACGCTGAGTCAAATTAACGCTTTCGAGGCGAAGCTGTCGAACGGTAGTGCTGAAAGCTCCCTAAGTCGCGAGTCGCACCGGATGGGTGCTGGCATGGACTTCTTCCGCTTGAACTCGATGTTCTACGGCCACATGGGCTTCTACATCTGTAACGCTCTGGTGGTACTCTGTGTGTTCGCGTATGCATACGGAAAGGTTTACATCGTGCTTCACCAGGAAATCCAGGAATCTGCCATCATCACAACGAGCTACCTGGACGACCTGGCAGAGGTAATGAACACCCAGTTTATCTTCCAGTTCGGTATGCTGATGACTATCCCGCTGATCGCTACACTTTTCGTGGAGTACGGTTGGCACCAAGCTGTGGTTAACTTCGTGGAGCTGATTGTGACTCTCGGCCCAGTGTTCTACATTTTCGAGACTGGTACGAAGTCGCACTTCTACGATGTTGCCATTATGCGTGGTGGCTCCAAGTACCGAGGTACCGGTCGTGGCTTCGCCATCGTTCGTGAAACTATGGTAAACTTCTACAAGGAGTACGCCGCATCTCACTACCGCAAGGCTGTGGAACTTATGGGGTTAATGCTTATCTTTGGTACGTACGGTAACTTCAGCATCGGTACGAACATATTGGCCGAGTATTGTGCTACTGCGGACTTTGACTGCGACACCAACCCGGACCAGATTCCGTCGAACATCACGCTGCTAAATTCGTACAGCTCTAAGGGTCAAGATTATGGCATTGCCTCGTTCGCGGTATGGTTGCTTGGCGCATGTTGGCTGCTTGCGCCGTTCCTGTTCAACACGGACGGTTTAGACTTCTCCAAGACCATGGTGGATGTCACCTACTGGCTCTCATGGCTCATGTCTGTCAAAGAGGCAGACGGCGATGAAAGGCTTCTTCCGGACCACATGAGCAGCAGCCCTGCAGGCCCGAAAGACACGTGGAACGATTTTTACAACTATGAGGCCAGCCTCATGTACCCGATTGGTCCGATGAGCCGCTTTGTCTATGCAGTTCGTGACTTACGCCACCCACTAGTCATGTATTACGTGTTCATCTTCTCGTTCAGCCTGAGCGACATCGGGATGCTGTTGGCTTGCGTTGGTGGCATTGCCGTTTTGCTATGGATCGGCGGTTTTGGCTTGGGTATGTGCTTGCGCAACTCGGCTCGTGTTCCGCGTGCTGTACTGTACGTGCTGATGGTGATAATTATTGGTGTTGCTCCATTTGTGGTGGGATCTATGCAAGACTGGGGCAGCATCAAGTCCTTCTCGTTGACGGTTGCCATTTTTACGGGGCTCTTTTCTCTCCTGCACTACCTGCAACTACTACACGGTCTGTTTGGTCTGCCTGTTGCTAAGTGGGGTCTTGTTCGCGAACTTGCCTTCTTCTTTGATGTGATCGTTGGTTTGTTCTTGGCAGTGCCGCTTTTGCTGCTGTCGGCTTTCCCGTTCATGAAGACAATCCAGACGCGTATGATGTACAACGGTGGTTTCTCGCGTGCTTTGAGCTCAGGAAGTGAATTTGCAGCCTCGCTCAGTGTTGTCGTGGGTGGTCTGGGAGGTTGGACGTATGGCTGGTTGACGTGCCTCATCTTTTCGCTGGGATACGTAAACTCGTCTTCAGATAACTTTGTGAACCAGTCGTTCACCTACTTCAACAACGAGACCCTGGATGGTGCACTCGATTTGGCGATGATCAAGGTATACGCTGCCGCCGCTGGGGCGGTGGGCGTCATTCTGAGTGGCGGCCTAGCACACGTAATTGGCCGTCGCTGGACAATCGAGGTCGCGTGCCTCGTGACGTTTGCTGGCTGTGCTCTTGTGTGGCTGGAATCAAGCTCAATGGTGCTGATCGGAATCTGTCTGGCGTCCGCGGGTATCGCTATGCTCTCGCTCGTGTGCCCTCTGTACAACTTCGAAATTTGTATGCAAGGGTGGAAGGGCAAGGGCGTTTTGATCTTCTTGACTAGCGCTGCGCTTGGCTACATGATCGAGGCTGTGCTCATCAACAAAGTCAACGCCACCACGATGTCAGAGAACTGGGGCAACTCCCCGTACCATGACTGGCAGTGGCAGTTTATCTTCGGTATCATCCCGCTACTGCTGCTTGTTCCAAGCATGTTCTTCCTCCCAGAGAGCCACTACTGGGAGTACCGTCGTAAGAACGACCCTAAGGCAGCTGAGGCCACGCTCGCGCGCCTGCGTCAGCGCCATGATGTTCTGGAGGAGGTGAATGAGCTGAAGGACTCGTTCGTCGTCAAAGATGGTCGCGTGAACGTGCCATTCCGCATCATTCTGGTGATTCTGCTACAGATTACTTTCGCGTTGTTCACATCTGGTGCGCTGCTGCACCGCGTGCTTGTGCAGCCGGCCCCCAACCAGACGGGCTCGCAGACGTCCAAGTGGGAAATCTATTACGGCATCATGACGTTCGTGGGTGCTCTTATGAGCATGCTCACAGTGGACAACATGCGTCGCAAGACCATCTTCAAGGATGTGCTTCCTCTGTCAGCAGCGCTGTCCGTCGCGTGCGGCGCGCTCGGACTTGCCGATATGGAGGACAGCATTGTTACCCAGATCTTGGTATTCGTGGTGTTTGCCAGTGGTGCGCTGAGTCTCACGTGCGGCACGTGGCTCACTGCTATCGAGGTGTTCCCTCCCTACCAGAACGGGCGATACATCATCATGTCCTTCGCCGTGTACTACGTCGCACAGGCCGGGATCTACGTGGCCAAGCCGTCGTTCGCTATCAGCCACTTGATCTTCGCTGGACTGTGCTTGCTACTCACGGTCTTCATGTTCATCGTGTGCGCCAGTTCCAAGTACGGCGCCATCGAGCTCAAGAGCGAGAAGAAGATGCGCAAGGACGCTGAGGCCGCGCGCAACACGCCGTCCTTCATTGCCCGCGTATCGCGCTCGCAGAGCTTCCTGCGCTCGCGCTCCCACGTGCGCCGCTCGTCGTCGCACTACTCGGCGGCGGCACTAACCCCGCAAGAGGCCAGCTACTCGAACTTCGAGTCTCCCGCGGGCCTCAACGTGAACGGCGGCACTCGCCGAACACTCAACGGCTCGCAGGCATTGTAGAAGTCGTCCAACTTGACTCTCTCCGCCAGCAGCAACGAAGGGGCAGCTGCACAGAGAAGACTGCACAGAGAGATTGACACTAAAGAGGAAGACAAGTAACGAAGCTTATATATGTGTATGCAATTCGTCCATTGCCCAGTCCATGGTCAAGTTGAGCTCATGTTGAAGTGGGTTTTCTCTTCGTCATTGATTGGCTGTACCCAAATCTTTTCAACCAATCCGACCTTGTCTTCCCTCTCATATCTTTCCAAAAGCCCATTCTGAAGAGCTCATGGAGGCGGAAGAGTTGGATCTGCTGCGCGCGGACGCCGCCGTCGCGAGCTCCAGCGCCGACACAAGCGACCCAGGCCCAGGAGAAGACGTCACCGGGCGTACTAGTGATGCTGCACCGCAAATGGAGGCCCCCCGCGCCGAAGCGGAGGCCTGGGGCACTGGAGACGACGAGGACGGATGGATGCCCAAGCCTGCGCGGCTCCACTCGGGCCGCACACGGTTCTGCGTGGTGTGCTTCGCATCCTTACAATACACGGCGGCCGCCAGCTGGGACGAGTACCTGCAGAGCGAGGAGTATCTGCAACATCTGCAGGCCAACGTTCTGCAGGATGCGTTTGTGTCCGCGCTTATCTGCGGAGAGAACACGGCGGGCGACCTGCCCACGGAGCACAGGATGCACAAGAACAGGAAGCTCAAGTGTCGCCATAGCGTCACGGACTACAGGAACATGACGAGCGCTGGGGTTGTGGACAAGTCCGGTATGGAGAAAGGCTCGATCCGGACGCTGGAGGAGATGCTCATTGAGGCGTTGCCCACGCCAGTGTTCACGCACGTGCTGGAGAGGAGGCTGGCTGTTATTTCTCATAGCTCTAAGATTGCGTGTGAGCTGATGAGTCATGATGGAGTCAAGAAGATCCCGAGACCAGTGGAGACCGCGCCAGCCAATGAGGAGCTGCACCATTTGGCCATCCACACGCTCTCAGCGCTGCTGGGAGCGTTTGATTACAAGAACCCCCAAGCGTTGAGGCCCTTTGAGGAGCTGTCGCAGTTGTTGACGTGCTTCCCCGTGCTGTCATTGTACTCGTTCTGGAGTCCGACGAAGAAGGCGCCGGATAAGGCGTTGGTGTTGAGCAAAAAGACGGTTGAGGCTTCCTCGGTGACGTCGAGTTCCGACTCGCATGGAGCGCATTGCGCGGTGGATGGAGTGGATAATACGTTTTGGCAATCACAGCCAAGGCCTGGGGTTGTGAACTTTATCCTGCGATCTACGGAACTGGAGAAGGTGACGTCGATTACGATTCACTGGCATATGAAGTATGTTCCGCAGGGTGTTGGTGTTCAGTATCGTGTGAAGGGGAGTGAGAATCTTGTTCAACTGGTGGAAGATCAAGTTGTCTCGCCTTCAGAGCCTACACATATCGAAACCAGTTTCCCACCGTCTTGCCAAGAGGCCCGGATCGTCATGTCAGGCACGCCGTCTTCGAATCGAAATGGCACTTACGCGATCGAGCACTTGCGATTGAAAATTCCCGCCCCCGGGTCTCTATTCGCAGACCCCAAATCAACTTTGAGTGCAGTTGCGAGTTGGCTGCTTGGTGCTTTGGAGACTGCTGATGAAGTCATGGCTGCAGAAGCTATTGATGCACTCAAGGCTTGGGCACTGTCAACGGCATCGCTTAGTGTCACGATGCAGTTTGTCGATATGCTCCTACGTTTCAAGGGCCAGGACGAGGATCTCAGCCGAGACAGAATTGCAGCACTAGCGTTGGAACAAGGCCGTCAGTTGTACAACGGAATAAACGCTTACCATCAGGAAGAATCTCAGCGATTGGCACACGAGGGAGATAAGATTGGTTTTGGCGATGTTCGTAGAGTTGCAGCACTTTTTGAGTCATCGGTATGTTCGACTGGTGTGATTGTCGAAGATGGAGGCCTCGTTGTCCGAACGCGTGAAACAAGCTACCAGTATGCAGCTGTGAACTGTGGTATATCGTCCGGAAAGGCTTCCTGGAAATTTCGTCTGGATACGGATACCCAAGACGACGAAATGACATGCTTCGGTGCTGCAATACTTCCCGTAACCGTAAATGGCTACGATTCATCTCCCAGTCTTTGGATGCTGCGTGGTTATAACGGCAACCTATATGCACGTGGTCACAAACTCAGCCGAACTATTGGCAAGGTGCACCCTGGCGATATTATTCAAGTTGATGTGGACATGAGTGAAGGCTCACTATCGTACAAAATTAACGGCACAGATTATGGAGTGGTATTTACTGATCTTGGTGGCCACGAAGTGCACCCTGCTGTATCGTTCTATGGCTCGGGCAAAGTAATTACATTGCTTGGAGTCACGAAGTGGGATTGTACCAGCACAGGACCGGCCGACATTGACCCGGTGTTCCTTTCAAGCATGAGGGAGCATCATTTTTCAGTCGGGTACGGAACGTTGGGGAAAGGTGGTCAACTTGGTTATGCAAGTAATGGAGACTCGAATACTGCGTCAGGCAACTCACCAGCTACGGGCAGTTCCTCGATCCACATTAATGGCGAGGCTAAACAACGCTGCTTATCGACACACCCGCCTTCTCACGGTGGTGCCTATGTCATTTATGATTTGTCTGAAGCGTACAACACGATCAGTGGCGCGGTAGCTATTAATGATGACACACGCAATGAAATTCTCCAGAATCGCGGAGTCTCGTTGGTGTTTAACATAATTGGCGACGATAAGTTGTTGTGGCAGTCGAAGCCAATGTCTGAAATTTATCTTATTGAGAAGTTTGAAGTCCCTGTGAAAGATGTACGGATGCTGGAGCTAAAGGTGGCATGCTCAGGATCAAACCATTGTGCGCACGCAGTTTGGGTTGACCCTTGTTTGCATCCTGTTGAAGAGTGGCCGTGTTCGAAGTGTTCTTTTGTTAACAAAGGGTCTTCGAAAGTGTGCACGGTTTGCAGGAACGGAACCCGCGATGAAGCTTCGGTGCCTGTCGCGGCAACTAACATGGATGAGTCAAAGGAAGCATCATCAAGCAAAGCGAGTGATGGCGTTGCTCAGAGTTCGGAATCTCTTAGCGAACTTGGTACCGCCATCATACGTCAAATCTATGACTTGTACCAGCTTGGTTCGGAAAGCACGGGTTCGTCTGTGTCATCCACGAAGCCCCCTATTCTTTTTGAAGAACCTTTCTGCCGTCAACCTAGCAAGGATGCATTGTCCTTGCTCCTGACTATACTCAAGCGATTTCACACTCAATGTGCTACCCGTGGGGAGGATTTGAACTCAAGCAGGGACGAAAGGCACGGGCGAGATGGTTGTGTGCACATACTTGGGATTATCAGTGCCAATTTGGAGAGCATTGGCAGTCACAACATAAAGGACCCCGCAGCAGAACTAGGTGTTTTGCCCGAGCTGATTGCTGATCTGCGAGGGGAGCTCGAGGCAATGGCACACATTCGTGATGAAAATGATACTCCGAAGATGAAGCTTGCTGAAGATATTGAAAAGGCTGCTGCTCAAACTATCGTGGCCGGGATCTCTGTGTTATACCCTTCGCCGATTGAGAAATTGGAGTTGCTGCTTCAGTTGCTTCGCTCGTATATCGACCGTCCATTCAATGCGACGTCAGCAAGCTATTTTGTCATGATATCTGTGATGGAGCTTCTTGCTGCTCCTGGGCCAGATGGAATATTAACATTCATGCCTTTCATGTCAACCGAAGCCGCCGAGTTTGGAGGATCAAGGTCACATCAGATGGTGTGGAACTCAGCGGTAACGGATACCGTGAGTCTTCTCATGGAGGTAGCGGTCAAGTCACACCGAACACAACTTGAAGCCGATGTTGATGATGATGTGCGGTACCTCTCGAGTGACTCAGTTATGAAAAACGATAAGTTTTCTGATATTGCAATTCGCTTGCTGAAGACGTATCAACTATACTTGCTATCAGAAGCTGTGGAGCTTACAAAAACAAATTCCACCGATGATGACCCAAGTGATCCAAGAGATGGGAAGCAGCTTCGAACCATGCTCCAGCGAAGACTCCAAGTTCAGGAAGCGACTACTCAGTTCGGGGTTTTGTCACTGAACGCATATCGAGATCTGATTAATAGTATTGTCGCATTTCAGGCAGAAGAATCGTTTCTTCTTTCCCGAACAGCAGCAGCTCTCCAAGCAAGCGTCCGCTCTTACAAGATCCCCTTGCTGTCGGAGGCACTTCCATGGTTTGTGTCCTGTCTGTGCCTGCTGCGCCGGCAAACATGGCTTGCCCGTCCAATCCTCCCGGCAGTTGTAAGACTTCTTGAAACGTTGGATCATTATTGCTCGGAGTCGCAGACTGTGAGTAAGTCGGCACATCGTTTTCAGCAACTTGAAGCCCATCAAAAGGCAAGATTGATTGAGTCACAGGAAATGGAGCGCGCTGTTGGGCTAGAAAGAGATCCTAGCTTCCGATCACACACATCCAAGCGGTTGTATAACGTCTTTCATCAGCTCTACACTGGGGAAAAAGATCATTTCGAAGGGCAGATCGGGTTTCAGTTTGAAGCAACAAGCTCTTTCTTTATCGTTGCGCTTGGGCGTTCTGTCAACCCTACCAGACGCAGTGGCAGGTTAACGCGGGAACACACAATTCGACTGTGGGAAGAAGGAACACAATTGCTTGTAGCCCAAGTCATAGTTGGAGGGAGCTCCAAAAAGGACGCTTTGGGGTATGCCCTCGAGATGCTCCCATCTCCCGCAAAAATTACTCAGGGGAAGCTGTACCGGTTGACAACGCAGGAGTTTGCAAACGGAGGAGACCCCTGGTACAAAAAGGAGAATTTGCCTGATGAAGAGTATGATGAGTCGTTCATTAAGATTTTGCGTGATTGTTATGCGTCAGGATCTGTGGGGTTTCCGGGATCTCAAAACATGATGGGTGCTGCTTACGGAGTTCCGACTTTTATGGTTCAAGACGAAACCCCTCTGGCCAGTCTTCCACGGTTTGTCCCCCCACATGGTTGTCTTTCACTACGATTCAACTCCAAGAAGAAGTTGAACTCGGTCTGTGTCAGCCATACTGGGACGTCAGTGTATGTAAAAGATGACACGGATACATGGCGGACTTGTCTTTTGCGAACAGCTTTTCTTCACGGAGTGCACTCGGTTGATTATGCACTCAAATGTTCGCATGCTGGAGGCAATGTATCTGGGCACATATCCATTGGAGTTGACTGGCGCCAACCAATAGGAGGAATTTGTTTGGATTCTTTATCTGCGTACGAAACTTTTCTTGGAGGAAGTCTAACAAGTATCGGATGGATGCCCTCTATTGGTGCTCTGTGGGTTAAAGGCACCCGCTATGACTACGGCCCAAAGCTTACAATTGCCGCTGGCGATATCTTTACAGTAACGATTGACTACGATTTACAACTTTTGTCGTTCGCGTACAACGGGAAAGACCTAGGTGTCGCGGTGGGACCACAGGAGTTTCGACCACTTGGAACGACAAGTGAGAGGCTTCCTGAAGTGGTTACAACTGGCGTGTCTCTCTACGGTTCCCAAGACGTTGTTCAGGTGCGCCCATCAGGAATTGCGAAGTCTACACTTCGCATCCACTGGCTGTTTGACTTGCACAACTCGCTAGCTTCTCTTGCTGGGCGAATTACAAGTACGTTGATTGCTGGACACCCAGTAGATAGTGTGGAAGAGGAGTTACTGCCATGGCTGCAGTCGCCGCTACTAAGTGGGGGTATTGCCGAGTCAAGTATAGTAGAACTACAGCTTGCCGCAAGTCTGCCATTGCGTTGGAGTGATGCACTTCAAGCAGAATGTTCCCGATATCCGTCAATGGATCAGGCTGCTGGATCGGGCATCTTGACAAGCTTGTCGCCACCTGCACCACCTTGTGCAGAAAATGATTCTGTTCTGAGAAAGCGTGGCTCTGGAGGACGCTTAGATTCTGATAACACTGCGTACCAACGTGATGCTTCATTTTGGGAAAATTGGACAGCGGACATGACGGAGCGCGGAACCGTACAGCTAATTCTTTCTTGGCTAGAAAAGCACTCTCCTGATCGTACCTTCTTGAGCCGGCTTGGTAAATTTCCGTCGTGCGAACGGTGGATGTGTGCAGCTCTGATTATGCATGCGCCTTCTCACGTGCTGCAAGAAGTGCAAGCCATTGCAGCGGGTGCAGGGGCCAGTGTTGGTGGCGAAGTTGTCGGTGCAGATTTTTTTCTAGCGCACGCAAATTTAACTCCATCTGATGATTTAATTCGCGTCTGGAAGCGGATCATGATGCTACGTCATTGGTTAATCAAGACAAGACAGGGATACCGGGCAAAAGAAGCTGACGAGCCACCGCCAAATGGAAAGGGACGTGCTGAGTCACCTGGACACGATTCCTCTGAGTCAGCCATGGTAACTGAAGACCAACGAGATGAAGGTACTTCAAGAAAACGAATGGGCGAAGAAATTAATCTAGAGCGAAGCGTGGTCATGCCGAAAACGTTTGACGAGCTCGTACAGCAAGTGATTTATCGAGCTCAATTTTTGTGCAAACTAGCACCACCATCACAAGAAGCAGAGCGTATCAAGGGAGACTCGCAGGTTGCACTATTTAACCTGGCAGAAAAGTGGAGCTCTCAGAAAACGCCGCCTTCACTGCAGCCGATGCTTGAGCGGTGGAAAACATTAGGCGAGGCGGACAGTTCAAAATGGTCTGGAATTGTGGATGTGCTGCGTGCGCAGCATCGTTGGCGAGCTCGGCGAGCATCTATCCAGGGGCTTGCCTTATCAGCATCATCACTGACACCAGGTGCCCCCCAACAGCAGACTGAGAGTGATGATAACGTTGATGTCACTGAAGGCTCGGACGATATCGTTATCAGCAAGAAGTACGACTACACAAACAGCT
Organism: Phytophthora lateralis; assembly: GCA_000500205.2. Lineage (NCBI taxonomy): Eukaryota > Oomycota > Peronosporomycetes > Peronosporales > Peronosporaceae > Phytophthora > Phytophthora lateralis. Next base: position 19,509 of record AWVV02005400.1, on the reverse strand, counting down.
TCTCAGCTATGATAAAGGCATGCGAGCTGTACATTCGTGACGGGACTGGTGCTCCGCCCGAAGTGCTTGCACTTCTGCTTGAGAGACGGCAGCGACGATCCGATTCTCGTTTGTTTGGCCTTCAAGCAATGAAGAGCATCATCTCGTTACTGTCTTACGACTCGGCCATCCACAACGCTCTAATCTTTCTCCGGCCTGCTATGAGAGGGTTTACTGAGAGCGAGAAAGAGTCGCGAGAGCTTAATGATGGGCAAGTCGTGGCAGAAACATTCCGGGCTACGGTTCGGCATCATTACCTCAAGGGACTCGAAGGTTGCAATCGACAGACTACTGAAAGCGTCCAAACAGCCTTCTGTGAACTATACGCTCATTTGGCTCATATGCTTGGGGGGAGCTCAGGCTATAACGTGTCCGATCCGCAGCTGAGGCAGACTATTTTGTGTGCGTGGAGCTTGGATTTTGAGCCGCAAGACCATCAATTCTTGCTAGACACAGGAATGCTTTCCAAGTTGCAAGAGATATTCTCCATCAGTTCTGTTCTACGCGAGGCAGTTGCTGACAATAACTTTGCTAGCGGTGTCCCCAGCGATGCTATGTCGTCAAACTTAGTACGTAAGTACTCAAGCATTAATTGGCACCCTCTGTCAGAGGAATTTGTTCAGCAAGGACTCTTGCGGAGCGGTTACATGACCAAGCGTGATGTCGTTCGTCTTCTTCGCCGTGCTCCTCATTACGCTTGTCCAGAAGAATGGTGGAAAACGACTGAACTTGATGTTGACCGCACCAACGATGGTGTGCCGTTAACGGCACATCACACAGCGTCTTCGCTTTCTCTACTGTATGCTGATATGCTTGCTGGACTGCGACGGAAGCTGCTGGGCCCTCCATCTCATGCCCCCGACTCTAAAGTGTTGATATTTGGAGCAAAAATTACGCCAGCGAATGCACGTGGTGCACAGTCGTCAACAAACCCCAAGCCGGACGATATCAGCTATGTTGATATGCCAGCACTGGGTGAAATGAAGGACTTCTCGATCGAAATGTGGATTTACCCAACTGAACTGGTGGGGTGTCAAGCCTTGCGATGCGACAATGGAATTCAAAGTGGCAGTGTATATCTTGAACTAGTTAGTCGATATGTGCAGCTGTCCATCCCAGGCAATCTTCCACGGGAGCGGTTATTTAGATCGTATCAGCTCCGCACCTTTGAGTGGACCCATTGTGCGATCACTTTCAATGCTTCAGAAAGATGTGCTCAGCTTTTCGTAAACGGGGTGTTGTCGGAGAGAATGACTTTTGATCATGTATGCAGTAGTGTGAACTTCCGAGCCTCGCGAGTCGGTTGCTGGATGAGTGGTGTGGATGCACAGGGTGCAGCGCTTACGAACATCTCTGCCCAGCGAAAATTTAAGGGATCTATTGCAGAAGTTCGTATATGGAGAATACCTCGTTCTGGTCTTGAAATCCACCGTGACTTTCAGCGCAGCGTCCCGCTGGTGGAGCACTTGCCCGATTTATCGTTGGCGAAGACGCATATATTTTCAAAAGGCTTAGTCGGGCTGTGGCACCTGAACGAAGGAGAAGGTATCTGTGGCTACGATTGTGCTCCTGACTTGAAAGCCGTAACAGACGGCCCTGAGGCGAGGAGAAACGATTCATCCATATCGCACTGCCGCTGGGTTCCTACCGACATACCGGTCTTTGCAAATGATACGTTAGATAGTATGTCACTGAAGGAATGGGATCGGATCATTGCATGCATCCGGTCCTTTCAGCGAAGGGCTCGCTCGTACTTGGCGATGCAATTTAACGAATCGGTTAGATTATCAAGACTGATTTGTGAACATGACGAACGCGACGCTCTTCAAAAATGGAGTGAGCTGTCTCGAGTAGGTGCTGATGACGATGGTATGGAGTTGTCAGATTCTGATGATGCGTATTTGAGTGGCGGCCAAAGCGAGCGTGATGACTTTGCGGCAGGAAGTATTCAGTCTTTGGATGCGACCACAAGTAATTTGATATCCCAGTGGAGTGCCTGCACAGATGAGCAGATGATCATTCGAAAGCAGACCAGGCGCTGTGCTTGGGTGGTGTTTCGGTTCTTAGCAACCACTGGCATTGGCGGTGCGTATGAGAGACGAGAAGGGGAAGCTAAGTCGGTTGCTGCTGTCGCGAAATTGAAGCGAAAACAGCGACTTCAGAAGGCTGGAAGCTCAGGTAATGTGGGGTTGCCACTGGCGGCAGGGGTATCGGAAGCCTCGCGTGCTCCCGGTTTGGGCTTTACAGAAGAAGATGCTGCAGCCCGTACAGCTGAAGCCGCCAGCGACGCAGCAAAGACTGCAGCAACGAACAGAGAGCTAGAAGAACCGGTCCTACAGACTTTGTGGTTCTCCAAAGAATTCCACAGAAAAGTATTTGAGGTTCTTGAAAAAGAGCTGATCCAAGGTAAAGAGCTTACCGAGGAAGCTGAAGGGCTGACACGCGCCCAGAGAATGCTTCGCTCGGTCTCTACGCCTGTTCAAAAGAGAGGAGCAAGTTTACGTCAGTATCCGAGTGATGTAGCACGTGGGAAATCCGGTTTTGTTAATGTCCATCATGCACCAAGCGACTTAACAGGAGACAGTGAAATTCTGGAGCCTCTGGAAGTAGAGACGCACATGTTCGGGGTGCTGTTGTTTATGCTATCTCAAAGCCAGCAGCCTCCGGCACTCACTTATCTAGTGCGTCCGCATATGCTTCGAGGACTGCTAGAAATGCTTCGCCTAGCCTCGCCTCGCTCGCAGCGTGTCGTCAAGCTGCTTCTTCGAAAAGTTTGCTGCAGTGGGCACATCAAGCCTTCGGATGTAGGTGCTATCCTGGGTTCCGAGTCTGTGCTAATTGATCTACTACTAGATCAAGTTGCGGAGTCAGTGTGTAGTACAGCCGCACCAATGGCTACACATGCTGTCAATGTCCCAGCGAGCAATGTATCGATTGGTACTGCGGATAGATCAATGGCATCCACAGAGTCTCTAAGCAATCCCATTGGGTTCCGCTCCGGTCAGGTCTCGCTAGTGGCGGCCTCCGAAAGCGTGGCATTGCTGCGTCTACTGCTAATGGAAAATACCTGGAAGCAAGGGGTAGCAGAAAATTTGTGCAACGCTATTCGCAACATATCTCCAATTTTGGCAAGAAAGAAAACCGGCCCACCGTCGCCAGACGTTAGGATCGGGGCTGAACCCTCCGATATTCGACTTCGAGCTGCGATTATTCGTGCAGTTGGAGCTTTGTGTGTACTTGGTTCCCATTCAGATTGTATTCGTGTTGGGGGAAAGGTTGCTGTGACCGCGCAAGGCGCAAACAGTGGCGCAGTTGATGTAAGTGCAGATGGTACTGGACAATCTGTGAGCGCTACCCTGATTGAGATGAATGCTCGTGGTTCGACGGTTCGTGTTGTTTTCCTCCCTACGTCGTCGGAAATTGACTTTGATCCTGGTCACAATGTACAAGATGTCAAGCTGTCTGCTTTGTCCCCCAGCGAAGAAATCTGTTTACCTCCAACGGCGGTGCCGCTTACGTTGGACATGATGCCAGTAATTATCCAGCTTTCATCGTTGGAAGAGACGAGCGTGCTAACAGAATTTGACAGCTTGTGGAGACTTCAAATCCGATCTCGTGCGCTGCTGGCTTTGGAAGCTCTTCTACGACACTCACTGCACGTGACAAAACGTTTTGCACATGACTCAATGGCGCAAAATCTTCTCCGCTTTGCCTTGACTCCAATCAGTCTTAACAGCTTTTTGAGCCTGCCGCTGCTTCAGGAGCGTGGCCGGATGATTCTCTGCCGTCTGATTGAGTCCTCGACGCCCCTAGGCGAAGCAATGTTTCACGGATTACAGGAGCCGACAGCCCCAGCTATTACAGCCTCTGAATCAGTGAATCCATCGGGTACCGATGGTGTTGAGGCTAATGATGATCCTGCCGAAGAAGAAACAGAAGCACATCGAGTTCGTCGAGGATTCGCATCAACGCTGGCGGCAATGGGCTTCGAGTTTGACTTGTGTATGGCTGCACTGGAACACTCTCGCGACGACCCTAATTTGGCCGTTGAGTGGCTGATGGGCGATGGTGCAGCCACGTACCAGGAACGCCAAGAAGCACAGCGCCTCGTGCGGGCAAGTATCGCTGCTCATGATTTGGCTGATGGAGCGGAAGGAACACCGGGCCTTACTCTTGAAGCAAAAGCAGTAGAGCTTCAGAATATCTCGGGCATGCCTCACTGCCTCGCGCTCTGTGCTCTGGAGCTCTCTAATAGTGACCCGAACCGTGCCATGGAGTGGTTGATGGAGCACGGCAGCAATTATGCAGAGAAATTCGATTCCTTGGATTTACTAACGGACTCCTTTTCTGCTGCTAGAACAGTGGTCCTGGAAGATCGAGCCGCAATGGAAGAAATTGATCAACCCGACCCACTTGTGACGTCTTCTGATCGTCGGGACGCCATAGCCGCGGAATATTTAGGATCGGCTGCATCAACACGGAGTGCTGAGCTATCACACGCTCCCAATGTCGATGCGATGGCAGTGACTCTCGCTCCAATCTTGGCTTATGGACCTGTTAAGCCTAGCTCAGGATCAGCAGCAGCTCGTGATACGAGCTTGACAGCCTTCTCGCCTCTTGACCCTGAATATTTGACACCGAATGTCCTCTTGACTGTGACCAGCGATATCGGCCCAGTTCAGCGATTGGCGACTAGTGGTCGAACGGGCATTTACAGGCGATATTCACCTGACGACGGAGTACTGATTACTTTCCTAAACACGGAGTCAGGTGCTTATGAAGATGAGTGGCATTTCCCCCGAGACTTACGTCGAATCGTGAAGATTTACGACGAGTCACTTGAAAGTGTGGAAAGTATACATCGTGTCGCGCTGAGGACAGAAAATGCTCTCTCAACATATTACGCAAGACGCGCGGTCACAGCTTTGCTTTGCGCTGTCGACCCCGCTGGAGAATCGACACCACTTGGACCGGTAATCGTTAACACTGGAAAACACACACTTGAAGGTAAGCCAGTTCCGCTGTCCGCCTCGTTGTCTAGCGAGATATTGGGCGTGGTCGGTGGCCCGCGGCAGTTTGCAAGCCTCCTTAAGATGGTGGCAGCATCCGAAATGAACTCCACCCCGCACATCGACGTCGAAAGTAGAGACAGTTCTACAGTCAAGATTACACCGAGCTTGGGTTGTGGACGTAATGATTCGGTTGCTGATACTTCCGAGCAGCCAGGGTTCTTATTGGCAAGTCTGCAGTCTATCACGTTAAGGCTGCTTCGTGAAGAAGCACAAACAGAAAAGACCGACCATTCGGATTTGATATCATCTCACTTGGGTCCCAACTCTCCCAAACGAGGGCCTGCAAGCCATCTACGAGATTGTGAGTCCTCTCTCCGTACTTTCCCACCCGAAAACGGTGAAAATGATGACGAGGATGAAGGGTTGAGTCTGGCAATTGCAATGTCCATTGAAGAATCGCAGGCTCCACTGCCTGCTTCTGTTTCGGCGGTGACACATGACTCAGGAGATACCAGGCGCGATGAGTGGCACGATGAAGAAAGTAAGAGTGAAGATACGTTTGGGAACAGAACGAGAAAAATGCGTCAGCCTTCAGATACCGAAGCGCAAGAAGTTGCTAGTGCGTACCTCGGAGGCAGTGTTGACGACCATGACGGGCTGCTATCCAGTGTGCTAGTGAAGGAGTGTGTCAGTCACTTCGTGGAGTCTACGCGAATGGCAGGAGATGGTGCGGGCGAGGTATCAGCGGTGCAGGAGTTCCAATCGTTGCACCCATACTTTGGTCGATGCGAGTACGCACGAGCTGTAACTATCGACAGTTCTTATCGTTGCTTGCGCATTGTCTTTGACCATCGATGCCATTTGGGATCGAAGACAAGGCTGAATTTCTTCGCAGACCCAGAGTGTGAGGATCGCATTGGTGTGGTGGATAATGCCATGACAACGTCAAATCATCTTCTTCCGGATTTGATTATTCATTCTCACCAGTTCTGGTTCCGCTTCACTGCTTCGGAAGAAAATGCTACGAAAGATAATGGTTATGGCTATCGCTTCCAGGTGAAACCCATGGTAAACATTCGTTGGACAAAGGAGTCAGAGGTGCTGGCAAGTCCATCACTGGAGTGGGCATGCTGGGTGCTGGAACTTTTGCTGAATGATGCAACAGAGCTGGTAACTCACGGTGCTGTACACAACCGCAAAATCTATGGGGCACTTGTCCGTTATCTGCGCTCTCCAGGAGCTCCGTTCAAAGGTCGCGTCGTGCGTTTACTGCAGCAACTGCTGCATCATCCTGAGCTCTTTCCGTCAGATGAAGTGCCCGAATTGGATGCACTAGAATCGATCTCCCGACTTGCATTGGCACGTGCAGAGGTCGATCGAGCAAGTGGTAAGACTTTTCTTTCGGCGCACCTGCTACAGCTAGTTGAGCTGTCAATGGTAATATCCTCGGCAACGCCTGTATTCGAACGCAAGCTTAGCGGTGTCGCTACTCCAGCAGCTCCACTTATGGCGGTACCTTTTGATTTACCTGTACCGTTTGAGCGTAAACGTTTGCGCGACAGCCTAAATGATGTGTCGGAGCTTACAAGGTTTTTGCTCGGTCAAACATCGCGTCTGCCTCAGCATATTTTGGTATCCATTTGGCTGGAAGTATATGGATCTTCAACAGTCATCGAGACCTCACATCCGTACGCACCTGGTGTCCCACTAACTGGGCTGGTAGCATTCGAAGCTGTCCAGGGTCTTCGGATAACGTTCGATTCGCGCTGCTCACTCGCATCAGGACAGGGACAGGGTATGTCTCGATTGGAGATGGCAAGCTTTATGCTTGTTGCTCGTGACGATGGTGCCAGCGAGCCTATCAAAGAAATTCGCAGTAACCGAACGTATGCGGGGGAGAGTGGGTGGCCTGAGGGGGCTATCTCTCTTGATGGTAACAACCTCGAGTATACATTCCACTCGGACGAAAACGCAGGTGACCACTTTGGTTTTGCAGCCACGGTAAATGCTTTGGGAATCACGAAGGAGAAACAGTTGGCTCGTGCGACGGCTGCAAATATGGAGCAGCTTCTTCAGAAGCTTGTGCTCCTGCAAGCAAGCCCAGATGAAACATCTGAGGGTGATCGCTGGTCCCAAGCAATGGACTTGCAGCTCGTAGACTGGGTGAACAATCACGTCGAACCCACAGCATCCCTGCCAACGGCCACCCCAGCAACAATCAAACATTCTGTGGATCTGCAACCGGCAGACATCAAGCTTAACCAAACGCTAGATGGGCTGCGCTGCTCGCAGTTACTAAGTCTCTCGCTGGAATCACTGCAGCTTCGATTCGCATTGTTCAAGTACCTAAATCTAAGCCTCCAGCATTGCTTGTCACTTCTAGATCTACGCGACACGAAATCACCGTGGACGATCGCAAACCGACTGCGGCGGTTAAGCCATTGCATCTTCTTCGACGTGAAAAGTGCGCTGGTGGAAGCCGCAATCGAATCCACAAACGTCGCCGGAGAAACCTCTAATGGAAATTCACAGCAGACAGCGCGGATCACGTTGGACCGGATGCAGGCGCTTGAATCGCGCGATGATCGTGAGGTGGAGCCATCCGTGTCAGAATGTTTCTTCGCACAAGCGTTCCGTCAGCTGCACCAAGTGGACCCTGCGCTGTTGAGACGTCAAATCGACAGCAAAGGTCGATTGTTCAGCGTCAAGTTCCGTGGCGAGGAAGGCGTTGACTGGGGCGGAGTCTATCGCGAGGGCGCCACATCCATGGTTGACGACTTGTTCTCACCGCACTTTAACTTGTTCGTCCTGTGTCCTAACGGCCAGCACGACACAGGCAACAACCGTGGAATGTATCTGCCGAATCCCAAGTGCACGTCTCCTGTTGCCATGCAGATGTTCGCGTTCGTTGGCCAGCTATTGGGGATGTCACTACGTACGCACGGTGACTTCCCATTCATGCTACCATCGCTTGTGTGGAAGCAGTTGCTGGGCCAGACACTCACGCGTGCTGACCTTGAGGGCACGGATGCCATGTTTATCCAAATGCTGGATGGCATTGCGAACTGTGAGAACGATGGTATCTCCACGGAGGAAGAGTTCGCCACAGCATTTTCTGGCTTGGAGCTGCGCTTTACTGCATCGTCATGCACAGGAGAGGAGATTGAGCTTGTGCCGGGTGGTCATCTTGTCACGGTAGCATTCCACAACCGATTGGAGTATTGCCGGCTTGCAGAGCGCGCTCGACTAGAGGAATGCAGTGCACAGGTGGCTGCCATGGCGCAAGGATTCGCGACATTGTTCCCTCGACGGGTACTGACGTTACTGACGTGGCAGGAGCTGGAGATGCTAACGTGTGGCTCGCCTAAAATTGATTTGGATCTCTGGCAGCGGCACACACGCTACGACGGATACTCTGAGGATGATCCGACCGTGCTGCTCTTCTGGGATGCACTTGCCGAGTTCTCAGATGAACAACGCGCTGATTTCGTACGCTTTGCATGGGGTCGCAGTCGCCTTCCGCGCGGAAAGTGGCCACAACCCTTCAAATTGTCCAAGAAAGGAGGTCGTGATGCCACGCGCAGCCTGCCGGTTGCTCACACTTGCTTTTTCTCGGTCGAGCTCCCACCCTACACCTCACGCGAGACGATGCGCTCCATGTTGATAGCTACCATTACCTTTGGTCTCGGTGGCATCCTCATGGCTTAAGAGCGAGTGGTGGGACAGTATTTTTCATGTGTAGTCGTAGCGAATCATGCACAAATCGATGTTACCCAGTTGAACCCTGACGCAGCACCGCCCTAGCACGAAAAACATTCACAAACAACAACGCGGCGCTTACTTCATTCACTCTGGCTTCATGTTTGTTCGTCTTGCTCGATGGATAGTTGGAGGCGAAGCTGGTGTGTATCTGTCGCCTCCCACACTGCTTGCTGAGCACTTCATGGCGCTCCCAATTTACACGCGCTTGAAGTTCTCAAGTCCACTGCCTACGATAGTGCAGTGTTCCACCTCCAGGGCCTGCTGCACAGCCTCCTCGCTGAACTCCGTGGATGGCAAGACAACCTGCGAACTCTGGCCGATAGCGGCGAGTGGGCCAAGGGAGAGGCCAGTCTCCTCGCCGGTGAGCAGGATCTTGTCCGTAGCGGTCAGGTTCAGGCTGCAACCATCAAAACACATATCAGCAAAAGGCTCTTAGCCACAAAACAGAATTTACTTTGAACCTCTTGGCCAGCTTCTCGGCACGCTGGAGCAGGTCACCGTGGGTCAGCACGGCGCTCTTCTTGGGGTTCTCACCCGCCACCTCTGCAGTAACAACAATCGCTTCGTTAGCAACACTGCCCTCTCCTATAATAAATCCCGTCCAGCATAGACTCACTCGAGTATGTGACGGCGAGCGGCGTCTTGTCGTTCAGCGTCTTGGTCAGCGCCTTCATGGCGTACGGCTCGGTGCTGTTGACCATCATGCCGTTGAGGTTCACCATGCCCTCCACCGGATCCCAGCTCGTCGTGATGATGCTGTGCAGGTGGCGGAAGTTCTGGGGACGGAAGACCTCAAGATTTTCACGGACTAAAATCATAAACACAAACTGTCAGTCTCAATACGTCTCCAATCTCTTGTCCCTCATGCTCCTTACACGAGGCCAGCTCGGGGAACAGTCCCTGCACGATCTCCGTCTGGTTGCGGCCCTGCATCTTGGGCTCGAACACGAGGCCGCTGGCCTTGCTGTCCTGCAGGATGAAGGCCAGCTCGTCGGCCTGCGACACCTCGGGCTCGATCACGGCCAGCGTGAGGCCCGCCTTGGCCGCAGCAAGCTGCGTCAGCACGTTCTCGGCACTGTTGGGGAGCCACACGGCCACAACGTCGCCGCGTGCGAACTGCAGGTCTACGAAACCATTGGCTAGCTCGTCGACGGCCGCGTTGAGTTCCTTGAAGCTCCAGCGCACGTCCTGCTTCACGCTGCGCAGCGCCTCCTTGTGCGGTAGCCGCGTCACCGCTGCGTCCAGTGTCGCTCCCACGGTGCTGGCGGCGCGGGCGCACGAGGCCATGCGCAAGGCGCCCTTAGAGCGAACGAGAGCGAGCATCCTGTGGTCTGGTCACCCCCGGAATCGAAAAATGAGCGGCTCTGATTGTTGGCCTAGAGTAGGACGAGACATAGCGACCTATTGTAGGCATATATATTAAAAGATTAGAACAATAATTGCTGCCATTTTGCAATAAGTCAAGATGCTGGTACCTGTTGTGGTGGATGCAGCCGCCAAGGAGTGGAGTTTGCTCGAGTTCCAAGGGGACCTGCTACCCAGCGACGGTGCGGAGACGCCGGACCTGCGCGGTCTGGACGTGGGCACGCTGCGCTACCGCCACGCGGGGGTTATTACGCTGCGCATCGGCAATCACGTGCTGTCCGGGAAGGTGACCAAGCTGCCCAAACCCTTGGCCATCCTCCAGAAGGGCGACGGAGACGACGAGGCACAGGAGAGCAGAGAGACCAAGTACGAGGTGGTGGGCATCGCCCGTACCCGCGTGATGTTCGCAGCTAGACCCAAGCCCGTGCTCGGGTAGAGAGAAGTGTAAAGTACACGGTTCTGCTATAATATAACCAGTGATAGGAATTTTTTTTGAAAAATAGATTGCAACGTGAAATACATACATAATATGCATCCGCTACTGAGTACCAGGTATGGCTGGCTTCAACCCCATGACTACAGTTACGCATTGTGTGCTTCCTTGCAATATTGCAGGACGTTGTCTGTACATTGAGAATTCCAGCTTCGTTCTGGGTTGAGGCCCCTCGATTTTAAAAAGCGAGTGATGCTTTCGTCCTTGCGATTTTGAAGATCTAAACATGGCGAGTTGCCATTGGCAATACTGCCATTATTGAACATACCAACAAATTGCAGACAATGCACTGCATGTGGTGCCCAATAGGAGGCATTGCATTGACGGCAACAGCAAAAAACCTAAGAAATCCTTGCGAATACTTTTTCCCAATCACTGACCACAACACACAAACCAATTACGACACAAGTTAGTTCGACTAGCGAACGGACATTAGATGACGTTGGTCGCTGATGAGGTACACGGCAGGAAACGCTTGACTGCTTGCTCCAGCGCATTGCGGTCGTTGGCCGAGTGGAACGCAAACCACGACGACCCGACACTTTGACTGTGCGTTCTGGAGGTAGTTGACAGCGTTTGCTCGCGTTCTGTCTCGATGTCGCCTCCTACTCGGAGCAGCGAGCTCACTTTGTGCGTGATGATGACATCCACCTCGGTTTCATCACTCGCGGACCACCGTAGAGAGTTGTTTACTCGAAGAGCCTTGTCCGTCTCAACGGATGCAGTGCCATGCGAGACGCTGCTCTGAGCTAACGGAGCAGGAGGGAACAACAGCGACCGGTACTGCTCCACGCCACTACCCCGCGTTGGCCTCACTTCGGATTGAAACTTTAGTTGTCGCACGGCAAATGTCTGCTCCCACGAGAATGCTTCAGTGTGCACTGCAGGATTTAAGGCCTGCGTAGCTGTCTGCGATAAAGGTGTCACGGAAATCACGGCGTTAGCCACGCGTGCCAAGTGCGGCGCGTCTTCCACGAAGTCATTCCAGAACAGCTTTGGAGGCCTGCCAGCACTCATCTCCCATGCAACCACATCTGCGAAGATGTCAGACTTATCTGCATAGTCACCCAGCTGAGTTAGCAGTTCTGATCGAGTGGCTCCGCTGCCGTAGCCCCCGCTGGGGAAGACGCACTCAGCTACTTGGACGACCAGTGATTTTACGCGTCGCTTGCCTGAAATCGAAAGACCGGTACCGGCAATGCGAGGGTCCAATAGCATACACACCAGTTCATGTGAATCGACGTAGCAACCAATCATCGACAATACGGCTGATATGAAGCGCTGTTTATCCTGATCCGGGAGCATTTGCGAATCGGTGGAATCTACGATCGCTAGCAGCCACAACCAAAGCACCATGTACTGCGCTGACGTGGTTTCTTTCGCTTCACTCAATGCCAACATCCAGTTCAACGGTGTAAGCAACGTGTCCACAACACGCAGCTTGTTCCAAAATGAAGAAACCCCTTCAGCAGGTACAGACACCATCGCTTGGTAGCGACGGACATCCCCCTCCAAGTACACCATGCGCTTCACCAGTCGCGGCACAGAATCCCAACGTGAAGATGATAATAGGTCCTCAAGTTGTGAGCGCAAAGGCGTACTCTTAGCTACACTGTGTCCAAGCAGTATGGCCTTCTTGAGTAGGTCAAGAACCGCGGGAAACGTGACCAGCAATTCCTTGCGAATAATGAGCGATTGGCGAAGGAGACACGGACTCAGCAACATTGGCGTTTTCGACATGGCAGCCATTGCACGAATGCTATCAATGTTTTGAGCTGGTGCTGATCGTGCCTGCTGCTCGTCCAGACGAAGTTGCTGGTACATCTGCGGGCATTCACAACAAAGACAGAATATCGCCTCGGGAGCCACGCTGAGACGATAGTTGGATATAATAGCATCAAACTCGTCACGGGGTGGGCAGTATCTGCAGAAGTCGTCGTCTGTCGAATAGAACGACGATATCTCGGTCTTGTGATATGTCTCTTTCAACGGAATAACTTTGCCATGTTCATCCACACCAACCCATCGGTTGCACCACTGCGACAACGACCTCATCTCATCTCCCGCCCCCTGCTTCTTAAAATGTCGGTGCACAAGCGTGAGCACTTCACATCTTGCCAACTCTCCTTTCATCTTCATGGTCGCAGCAGCAGCCAGTTCCTGCAATACTGTGGTCTTCGCTTGTTCCGCTAAAAGTCGCGGCAGCCCAGGTCGAGCCGCTTCAAAAGCCGCTACCAATGCTTCGTCCTCCACGAAAGTCGCAGGAACATCATTCAACACACACGCCAGCACCAAATTCCGATGGACAATTGCAGCTTCCTGCTCTGAGTAGCCTCTAGAAACCTGGCGCTGGTCATCCATAGGAGTCTCGACAATTTCAGGTTCTTCCTCTTCTTCACTCTCTGACGTCTCAGCGACCTCTTGGATTTCCACCCTGTGGTCCTCGACAACTGGCATCTGATCCTGCCCAGCCTGTTGGATCTGTGGCTGCTGCTTCTGTCGCTTGACCGGAACGGGGGAATCTAACGCATCCGGCAGTGTTGCCACAGTCTGAATTGTGACGGTATCTGAGTACACGGCCGAGTCTGTGGGTGTAGTCGGACTTGTATCCGTGGAATTAATTGTAGTATTGGGCACCGCCATTTGGGCTGTGGCGCGAGATGTGATGGCCTCGTCCAGCAGCCGGGAAATGTCCGTGGGAGCGTTCTCGCATTTATTCAGCACGTGGTGGCGCATGCGCGAGGCCACTCCAGAGCAGCGTTTCCCGCAGAAGTTGCAGATGGCATGGACCTTATTCTCAGGCGTGCGGATCTCAGTGAAGAAGGCCCATACGGGGCTCGGCCGCCGACCGCGGTGCCGCTTCTCGCCTATGCGCTCGGTCATCACAGTTTGAAGATTGACGAAGTTACCGGTAGTCAAAAATACAGATACCGCTTTTCATAGAGCCTATAAAATGTGCTATTATTAATGATGTGTTATATTGAAGTTTTGTTGTTTAGTTCAAGGTATTACAAATTACAAGCAACGACGGAAATATTCGGCAACACAAAAATTCGGCATTGAGAGTCGGACTTTTCGATTTTAATAGTAATAATGATTCCTATTTTTATCCAATTAAAATTGCTTATGGCGACTTCTTTTAGGACCAATAATAATAATGAATGGCTCTAAGCAAAACTTACCCCCACTGAATCCAATTACCAGTTCATTTTCGAATGTGCATCGAACGCAGCTATACCGCAATGCTCATGCCAAAGGTGGCGATATGAGACCCCGCCGAACAAAAATATACTAGTATGCATCTAATTACTTTTGATACGGAGCACGCCATGGTGAAGATTAACGTCTTGCGGTCATTTTAAGCCCTTGTTGACCCGAATCCGTTTTTTTTCGTAATGAGCGGCCGAAAACATTATCTCCGGCCGGAAATTAAAAAGCAACATATTTTTATTGTTTTTTTATACGCAAAAATGTGCGGCACATCCACCAGTTGTCTTATTAACGTTTAATTCGTCACGTACACGCTGAAATTCGATATTTTCCAGAGGTCTTCTGGCATTATTAATAGTATCATTTTGAATGATGCACTTTTTTGTGATGACATAAGTATCATTTTGTCACACACGACCTATAAGCGGCAAGAAATAGTTGAATTTGTCTCGAACACCATTCCCGCGTTGATACTTGCATGTATCAACCTGCATAAGCAATGCAAGCGCCGTCAACATGCTCGCCACACGTTCAGCCTTCTCCATCCGAGATACAGATAGCACAAAGTTCCCCAGATCGGCATCCTTCCCACTCAAACACTTCGCCCCACACGGGTCCTCTTGGATCAATCGAGATGACTGTTCCGCTAGGGATCCGTCGAACAGGAAGATGCTGAGATCTTCTTCGTCAGCACCGTCGTCGTCACAGTTATCGTGCGTTTCGTAGTGTCACCCCCCACAATAGAAGCCACCTGAGACTCCTCGCTCTCGGACCACTCGCTGTTCGAACACTCATGCGCTGCTTCCTCGCCGGTCACAGCTTTTATACTCGCCTGATCGTCCTCAGTACGTGATGCGGTGACAACCGCGTCAGCATTCCCCTGCGTCTCGCGTGGAAGACACTCCATGTCGATCGGTCTTTCCTGACGATGGCGGCGTAATTTATAGTACCCGAGAGGAAAAACCCTGTTTTCTCAATAATCCAAGTATGAACGAAAACGGGTGGTCCAACTTTAACGCCCGATATCTCAAAAACACCAAAATGTATATTAGTATCATTTTGTTTGGGGGTCTCAACAACATATTATGTCAAAGGCGGGTATCGTGGAAAGGGCATCGTTCCTGCAGATTAATAATTTCAGGCGCCCACCATAGGCTTCCTAGTCTAGGCTTGGATTAGGAAACTCGTGATCTACAAGAGTTGCGTAGCCATTCAATCGCTTCCCACCAGCCATCGTCGCATTCTGTTCTGACAGTAATGCTGCCTACCAGTAGTTCTAGACAGCCTGCTTGACCAAACATCTTCCTGTTTGTTTTGGAGCTGAGGCTGCGAATCTAATATCACAACTCAATTTGAGTCTTACCAATGCGGAGGGGACGGTGCCGTATTCATGTGACGGTCGCCGATGCAGGCAGTTCCAACGACAAGGGGTACACAGTGGAGTTTAAGATGCAAGTCATCCAACACTTCGACTCTTCCCACAGCATGAGTGCAACTCTGGACCGGTTCATTGACGGCATGAGCGAGACAAAGAGAGCCAATAAAACTAAATTAGTCAACAAGTGGCTAATCAATCGACGTACGCGCCCAAAATGGACGGCTAGCCTCTCAATCCCGTGTAAGAGCTCCAGGACTGGACTTGGTACTTCCTGTAGATGTGGAGCAGCGTATACTCAAGTGGGTCAACGACTTTCGGCGTGAGGCTTCCCAATTCAGCCCTCACGCTGAAATTGAAAGCTCTGGAGATCGCACAAGATGCTGGTATTCCACCAGAGCATTTTCCCGTGTCGTGGCAGTGGCGGCGAGTATTTACACGACGCCATAGACTCTCGTTTCGAGGTCGAACGCATTTTGGGCAGGAGACACCCCCTGCGGCTGTTCAATGCGCTGCTGATTTCGCTAGGAAAGTTCGTCACAAATTGTATGTAGCGGGCATTACCAAGGTGTACACAGCTGATCAGACTGGGACACTTTTTGAGGTGCTATCTCGCACAATGCTGGCACCCACGGTCTCAAGAACTGTGTGGGTTAAGAGCTGTAAGAAAGAGAAAGAACGCATCACGGCTATGATTTTAGGCGACTCGGAAGGCGCCAAGTACACCCCATTTATTATGTTGAAGTCAAAGCCGTCAAAGGTGCCTGAACTGCGTGCTGAAAATGCGTGTTTTCGCCACGGTTTTGGGCGTCACGTTTGGAAAGACATTCAAGCTCTCCAAAAAGAGCATGATGTTCAAATTTACGGAAACAAGGCAGCATGGTGGACTGGTCAAATGACTTTAAGTTTCTGCGTTTTCATTTCGGCCACCGCGACCCTTTGGCCCGCCGGTTATGCTGCTACTCGACGATTTTAGCGGTCACTGGGTAGATGGAGTAGACGAGTATGCACGCTCCTTAAACGTAGTCTTACAGACGGTACCTGCTGGATTGATATGGCTGAGTCAGCCTGCTGACGCCGTTTGGGTCAAACCACTCAATGATCGTTTGCGTGGCACATGGGTATAGTTCCTACGAGATCAACTGAGATGATACACCGCTAGCACCAGCACCGACAAGTTTACTATGTCGGCGCCCCAGCGTTCGACCATCGTGAAGTGGGTGGTATCAGCATGGGAAGAGCTACCCTCAACCACTCTCTCGGCTGGCTTTAAGAAGTGCCGCCTCACGGGAGCGGGTGCTGATCCAGCAATCTATGAGATAGAACAAACTGCTGAGATACAATTCTCTATAAACTCGATAACCACTCAACTTGAGCAGCTAGAAGCATTTTCACCTGTCGTTGAAGACGAAATTGTTGAAAGCGCTGTTGACTAATTTAATTTTTATTTTATTTACATAAGCTTGATTGCTTCATGTCATAAGGGGATCCATCTGTTGTGCAAGTACCATCGTTTTTGACCTCCCCCCCCCCCTCCCCTCTTTGACATGAGCATTGCGGTACTATAAAACAGAAGCGTGAAGCTTTAGCGCTGGTCGACAAGGTTGGACGCGAGAAGGCTTCTCGCCAGCTAAACACTCCACGCGGGACAATCCATACTTGGACCGAGAAGGCCGACGACATCCGAGACTTCAAGGGTCACGCGACGTCCAAGTCGTTAAAAGGTCAGGGGCGGATGGCTTCTTTCCTTGGTGAGAAGGACTGCGGTGAGATTGCGCTTGAACGCATGGTACAGCGCAGTGCTAATCGGAAAGATATTATGAAAAGGTGTATTGTAAATTGTCATGATTTTTTTTAAAGTTACGGGTTTTCTTCACAGAAGCCCCAATCAGCCAAAAAGACGTACGAAGAGCTCGAGGAACTGAAGATACCTAGAAATCTGCACTTGATTGCTCGTGCTGCTAGCTTCTTGCACTTTCGGACAGCTTCAGACATGTAGGCATCGTACACGCAACCCCTGTCCTTTTTTCCGGGTGTGTCCCTTTCACTAATCCATATGGTGTCCTGTCCTTTGGGCGACTCACGCAGATGCAGTTTTGCACGTAGGCTATATATTTGAGTGCCTCTGGCCACCATCTGGCCAACGCGTTTGCATCCCGGAGGGTACAGCGTACCTTTCAAATCTTTATTTGGTGGTCTCTCTCTGCCGCTCCATTTTCTTCTGGGCTATATGAATTAGATGTCTGAAACGTTATCCCCTTGCCTCTGCAGAACGTTTTAAACGCTGAATGTTACAAATTCTGTGCCACCGTCATATCTGAGGCGCCATATTGTAAACTTTCCTTCTCATGACAAAATAGTAAAACACCCACAGCCACCCACACTCCACACACAAATCATCTGTGTGCCACACAGATAAGATCTGGGGACGTAGCCGATCCAGGTGAGTGGACGCATCCCGCGGCTCGGCCAGTCCACAGGTTCCTCGCTTCCTAATCGGCGCCTTCCGCGACAAACAGCGACCACCGCGGCGTGCCACGGCGGATACAGTGTCGGCTCGGCGGCGCCTGTTGAAGTGTGTGGGCAAAGTGGTTGTTGCGTAGCTTGTGCAAGGCGTGTTGAAGGGCTCGCCCTGTACCGCCTTAGCTGATGGCTGCGTGGCAATCGCTACAAACCCACTGCATTTCTAGCGACGAAGTATAGTGTGTTGTATTAAGTAAGCTTAAGAAAATATGTAATTGCTACCATCGCACAAATTCTTGTTGTTAGTCCTCGACAGCTTCAGCTTCAATATATATATTGTTTGCACCATTCAACAAAAGCTATAAACCCGCCGGGTGGGGCCTCGGTAGTAGCTGCTGTGTCCTCGCGGGCTCCATCTTCGTACGTTGATCAAAAGTGAGCTCTAGAAAGGGAGGGCAGAGCGAATTCTGTTGGTTTCGTGTATCTATTTATGATATCGCAGCATAAAAATGAACAAACTGCGATGCAGTACATGTTTCTGTATTTAGAGACGGTTGTACTAATTATCTTCAATCAGTGCTCAGTGCATGTTCATTAACGAGTGGCCTGCCTGCTGGACCTCGTTCAGTGGTCGTTCTCGATTGTCGGCGCTTCTTCGCCACGGAGCGGTTGATAATGGTGCGCTTATCATCTAGCCCGGTGTAATTCCTGACCTGAAGTCCAAACAGCACATGAATGTATAGCGCGAATTTGAAGTTGTACTTACATTCGCATGTCCGCAAACTCACGTCAACGCTCCAGCCACCCTATGACCTTCCTTGAAGTTCCATTCGCGCGTAGTTGGCTCCCATCTGTGCTGGCACTGGAGCGGTTTCACGACTGCGGCCCAACTCAGGCAAGTACACACGAACGCAACCACGCGACGCGACACGGACAATGTTGGGGGTCGGCGAAACGAGCAAGAACTCGATGCTTGACCGGCTGGGCGTCGTGTCGACGAGCAGGTTTCGCTGACGAATGTCGTTAACACGACACTTCAGCTGTTGCGATGCTTCGGGGATTTCCTTGAACTTTTTTGGGGTTACCGACTGGTGTAAACAACAATCCGCAAGCAGCTGGAAGAGCGTTCCAATCTTGTGTTTCGTACGTAGTGTGTAGTCACGCTTGATCCGACGGTTGAATTGCTCCACTGGGTTATTTGTCGTCGCGTACCCACTAGGTGTGTGGAAACATTGCCAGCGGTCAAAAGCGCTCGTAACCCACACACTGCTAAAGTAGCTTCGAAATCCCTTCAAAAGTTCGTCACTTCCCCACTCGGCCAACACAATTGCCATTTGTTCGTCTTAAACGGCTTTGCTTCGTGCGACATGAAGGTCGTAAATATCAGCAATCACCTTTTCGAACAACCTCTGTGGGACGCCCTTGAGCCTTTCGTGCACTTTACCCATGACATGATAGAAGCACATGAGGTACGCAAATTCCGAATCCACCAAAGACCTGATCGACAGCATTTTGCTGAGCTGCTTCTGCATCCGCCATGACGTACTTCAGCGACATTTGCTGACCCGTAACTGTAGTGAAAACCTTGCGGAGAGCAGCTAGCGCTTTGACGTACAACACTTCCAGTCTCGGCGAAGTGATGAACAGCGCAACCAGGTGGAATGAGCAGCCCTTGTTTGAAGCGAACTTAAACGGGAACCGTACTTCGCTGAACTCAGCGAGGAACGGACTCGGCGAAAGTTGGACTCGGCGAGAATATGCCTCGAGAGGGATATGCCAACTGGGAGGAT
>AWVV02005397.1:0-19413 GCA_000500205.2 Phytophthora lateralis | reverse complement strand
GACTCTGGTGAACGAGGTCAAGTAAAGCGATGCACTGTATTGACCGCTTCGACAGCCAGATACTCGCTCCTAGTATCATAATATACTTTTGTTTTTTTACTTAAGTTTACACTGCAGTCTGCGGGTGTGTTTGTAACGTTAGGCATCATTATTTTTGATCCAGGAACGTCGGTGCAGTTTGCACAGAATCACTCGGAAACTAATATTACAATTTACGCGCCAAATCCGTGAATCTTGATAGGCCACATTAGTAAATACCCGCCACGAACGCAGCAGACATGTTGCAACCACGAGTCAAGCCACTAACTCGACTCGTCCACAATACTACAGTGGTGCACCTCGTTTTCGACACCACTATAAATTTATAACCTAGAATAATATATCGCGATTTGAAGAAAAACTAAGCCAAAACAGGTCTTGCGAAGAAGTGTATTCGTGCTTATGATATGGTCCACCCTGCCGAAAACTAGGTGCACGACTGTACTAGCACGCTCCTTTGAATCAAGCGTTGTCTGGCGTGGGATCCTCATGCTGCGAAGCGGCCATTGCATGTTTTTCGCCGTATCCAGACGTGCAATGGTAACACTATCGCAAAAGTATTCATTCAAATCAATCTTTACCTTGTCTTCGCTATGTTTTTCATGTTGAAGTGAGAGACTTCTGTGCCCCACAGAGCTTCAAAGGGGGCGGTTACAACTGCTTGGTTGAATCGCAAAAACATGCGTCTGGCGAGCGCGCTCCAAGCGCCGCACATTTCCACAGCGTTGATGCGTCTTGGCCCGACGCAGTCTCATTCTCGCTTTTGCCAGGACCCGGCTAAGTCCCGCCCCTCTAAGCCAAGACTTTCTGAGCCCCGTCGCCATGAAAATCGCCTTCTTCTCCACGCATAGCTACGACATCGAATCGATGGAGCGTATCGCCAAGGAGGACAGGGTCACTCCCCAACACGAGATTGTGTTCTTGGTCCCCCGACTCGACCACACGTCCGTCAAGCTCGCAGAGGGCTGCGAGGGCGTCTGCATCTTCGTGAACGACGTGGCCGACGAGCAATCGCTGCGTGCTCTGTACGCTGGCGGTACCCGTGCCGTCTTCCTGCGTTGCGCCGGCTTCGACATGATCGACCTCAAGGTCGTCAAGGAGCTCGGCATGGCCGTGACCCGCGTGCCCGCGTACTCGCCTTACGCTGTCGCCGAACACGCTGCGGCCTTGATGATGACGCTGAACCGCAAGATCCACCGCTCGTACAACCGCACGCGCGAGCAGAACTTCCGTCTCGCGGGGCTTTTGGGCTTTGACATCCATGGTAAGACCATCGGTGTCGTTGGTACCGGCAAGATCGGAGCCCTGTTCGCCCGCATTGCTAGCGGTTTTGGAGCAAAGGTCCTTGCGTACGATATGGTGCAGAGCCCCGAGGCTCTGAGCTACGGCGTCGAGTACGTCACCCAGGACGAGATCTGGGCTCGCGCTGACATCATCTCGCTGCACGCCCCTCTTTTTCCGACCGCTAAGCACATGATCAACGCTGACAGCATCGCATAGATGAAGGAGGGCGTGACGATCATCAACACCAGTCGCGGTGGCCTGATCGACACCAAGGCTCTGGTGGAAGGTCTCAAGACCCACAAGGTCAAGGCTGTCGGTCTGGACGTGTTCGAGGGCGAGGGCGAGTACTTCTACTCGGACTGCTCGGGCGGAATCATCGCTGATGAGACCCTCGCTCGTCTGTTCACGTTCCCGAACGTGATCATCACGGGCCACCAGGCATTCTTCACGAAGGAGGCTCTGGACAACATCGGCCACACCACCATGACCAACATCAAGGCGTTCGTCGCAAAGGAGCCGCTGGTGAACGAGGTCAAGTAAAGCCCGCAGTCGACTGTGAGTATTATACTCATTATCGCGCGTCCATTGCATTCAATTCTTTCCCTCCGGCTTAATACACCGAAACACTTGCGTTCCTTCATTGATGTTGAGCATTGCCGAAGCTAAAGCGTCTCCTGCTGCTACCATCTTCGTTGCTGGAATCGGCCCAATGCACAACGAAACGAACTGCACAGGGCCACGCACGTGGTGCAAGAAGGTCAAGGTCTAGCGTATGTACATGCAGTGAGTATGGATACGTTGAAATCAGGTAGAATTGAAGTCTTACGCACCTCGTCTTCTTGCTTGAAGTCCGACGGTAGTGCTGTGATCGTGCCACCATTTGAGGTAGCATGCTGTCGATGTGCAGCAAACCGACAGAGTTCTTGCCACCAGAAATTCCTTGATGCGTGCCTGAAGTCCATGGGAGGCTTCAGTCGAGCCGCGTCGGTCTTGAACACGGTCTCCCACGAAGGATTGAGGTACGCTATCGTTCTGCAGGACGGCGATGGCGTATCTCCCAGTCGAGAAGCATACGAACTGCACACCAGCAAATGAATCAGTGACCAGCACAAGTCGTATATGGACGACTACGTACCAAACCAAGGTGCTGGGAAGCCCTTCCAGTGGCCTCCCTGTCTCTCTTCTGTGTGCTTTCGCACGACACGACAGCAATTTGTCCGCCTAAGGCACGCAAAAACAGCGACTAGAAGTGTGAGTTCTGTTCTTCATCCACCTGAGCGTATACTACAACGAACCATCCCCCGCAGCACTTTGTCGTCTTCTGTCTTGTCACCAAATATCCCAACAAAAGTGCTCAACGGACCTCTGCAACTATTGCGAATGACCACCTTGACGTCTGTTTGAATCCGTGCAAGATGGACTCGACCGACGTGATGCGTGTAGTTGCTCTCTCTCCGCCCCACACACTCTCCCAGCACAATTAGGACCAACAGTTCTTTTGATTCGAGCATCTTTGGCCCACCAGGTTGGAAGTACTCGGCCACGAGCTCTCCGTTCTCGAGCCACGCGGCTTGCAACAGACTACCAGCTTTGCCCACGTCAATGCCATCCAGCAGCCGATATGCCCTCACATCGCGCACCGGCCTTCCGAAGAGGAACCGCGGGTCGATTTGGAACCGCGTGACGATCGTGTCCACCACCTCCACTTGCTTGGCGATGGCTGCGCGGAGCTTGGACGGGTCCCAGTCGCGCAGGTTGCGCTCTCCAAGTAGTAGCTTCAACGCATCGAAGACCGTGCGCAGCATGCGTCGAATGATTGCACCACTCGATGGACAGCCATCGCAAGGCTTGTCTGATGCAAACGCCAGCAACAGGTCGATGGCCGTCATCTCATAGATGACGGAGCGGTGCTTGGTCGCCAGCTCCAGCAGCTGCAGGTTGACGACCGAGTCGTTTTCGCGCCGCGCAGCATGGTACAGCGCGCTTGCGACACCAACAGCAGCACTGGGAGGCGCACAGAGTGCTCCATATGGTCGGACAAGTAGCGGGATGCCGTCATCGCTCACGAGCAGCAAGAGCGCGTTCGGTGGCGCCGTTTCCTCCGGGTCCACCTGCATCGTTTCAATATATGGCTACATTTGGGTGCGATTAGAGTGTGATTAGTGTATGCAAACACCATTTCAATTGGTAACGGTTAAGTGTTAGAAAGTTGATGTAACACGCTTTTGAATGGGCACAATTGATTGACTCGAGCAGCAGAGAGCAGCGTGACGATGAGCTCGCAACGCGGTAACGTCAAGAAGCGCGCACCCAAGCACCAGAACGCGTTCGCGTTCAAGCACAACCCTAAGTCCAAGAAGACGGAGCGCATCCTGTCCATGCCCATCCACGGACTCTGCGAGAAGTGCCGCAGCCAGATTGAGTGGCGCAAGAAATACCGCAAGTACAAGCCGCTCTCGCAGCCAGGCTCCTGGTACGCTGCAATGCAATATAATTTACTGCATTGCTCTATACATTATGCTGCAGAGACTTACTGCTGTTTGCCGTGTTTGTACGCTATGTGCAGCATCTACTGCCACCAGAAGACGGTGACGTCCGCATACCACGCGTCCTGCGACCCCTGCGCTAAGGTAAAACACATCATCCTTGCAACCACGTCAGCAGCTTTGCTTGGCTGTGTTGTGTTCTCACTGTGGCTGTGTTTCTCATTGCAGGACCGAGACGTTTGCGCCAAATGCTGTCAGTCCAAGGAGATCGTCGCGAGGTGCGTTTTTGTTGTTGGTGTCCCTAGCGCAACGAGCACCAATTGTTATTGTTGTTGCAGCTTTACTAATGGTTCTGCCTGTGCTATTGCATGCTGTCGTGGTCATTGCAGCGAGCAAGAGCTGCTGGCAGAGCACGAGGAGAAGGAGCGCGAGTTCGAGAACACGCTCGAGGGCATGCGCGAGCGCGACCGCCGCGCGTACGTACGCAAGCTGGAGAAGGAGAAAGTGGCCGTCACCAAGGGAGAAGGCAGCCATGGCAACGGCTACGAGTCCTGCGACGAGGAAGACACCCTGCAGTGAACAAGTCTCCACGTACCTGGAGGACGGTTTTTAGCCAATAAGACGTTGTAATTTGACTCCATTTCCCGACTTGTCAATTGGCCGCCCATGGTGTCACAGTCGACGCAGGATGACTGGACTCACTGGTGGAACGAGACCAGGAGCGGCAACCTCAGCACCTACGTGTCCGTCGTGCTCTTCTTTCTCTCCACGGTGCTGGCCAACCCCATCGCGCGCTGCCTCTTCTGGGCGCTGCGCAAGTTCTGCCCGAAAAAATGGATGTACGTACGAGACCAGAATTATACAATTGTATTTTATTTTTATTAACGAATTGCTTGTATTTAATAGCTGGCCGGATGAGGCCCGGCAGATGATGATGTGGCAGACATCGCTCGTGTGTCGCGTGGGGCTCCTGTGGATCGCCATCCTCGTGTCTCGCCTGTCGCTGCTGCTGTACGAGTGGCCGGCGTGGATCTTCGGCGTGTGCTTCATCATCTGGATGGACGCGGGCGGTAACGTGCTGCGCGAAGTGATCGTGCGAAAAGGTGTGGTGGGCTACAAGAAGGATGAGAAGGCCGGTCGCATGACGCTGCTGTACGAGGGCTCGACGCTAGCCAAGATGATGCTGCTTGTGCTGATCGTGTACACTTACTACGTGGCCCCTCGCATCGAGGACTCAAGCGAGCTCAGGCTGCTGTTCTCTGTCGGGTTCTTCACGTCCATTGCACTGGCTGCACTGCCATTGGTACGGAAGGTGGAGGTCTTTTTGGTGGTGATTATATCCTCATGTTGTTGGTGTTTTGTGTCTGTTCCTGCAGCTGCGCAATGTCATGGGCGCACACTACATGTTCCTGGCCAATATGCTGCACCTGGACTCGCGGATTTACTTGCATGGATCGAGGAAGGGCGATATCTGCGATGCCCCACTGGGCTTCATCGTGCTGGCTACTCCGGACAACACCAAGACCTTTATCCCTGCGGGCGGCACTGTCAGCAACACGACAGAGGTGTTCCATACGTTTCTGTGGCCGCTTCGCCTGGATGTCCGACTACCGACAGATATCCCGTCCAGGAGAGTGCGCGAGTTCGTACAGGAAATGGACCAGTTGCTCTTCTGGGACCCTGTAGTCATAATTGGAGCTGATGGAACGGCCACCTTGGACGCTGAAGGAACCTCCTCGTTCATGGACGCGTCTACACCACGTGAAAGCGTCAGTGTTCGCGGATTCACGCACACTGGGGCTTCCACCAAGCTGCTGTTTGACGAGAACCGTCAAGAAGAGGAAAGTATCATACAGCGAGCGCGCGGCAACAAGGGCTTTGTGGCATTGGAGCCCAACAAGCGATGGGTAGTCCAGTTTCGAACCTTCGTTCAGGCTACCCAGAAAACACACTTCCGTCAAACCCGTGCAGCGGTAAGTTTGCGCATAATTTGCGTGATAGCACCAGGTTCCCGCGAACTGACCTTCTGGCATATCTGTCTGTTATCTATCTGTGGGGCTGCACAGTACATTGAGGCCATCACGAAGCTGATGGAGAAACAAGGAATGGCATTCGGATCGCGAGCTGCCATCACCGAACCACAATCTGATGATGCTGATTGACAGTGCTGAAAGGCAGTATAGTGTGGTTACCCGGCAACTGCACTCATTAGCCGACTGCCCTTCTGCTTTTCCCGCACCTGATCCAATCGCATGCTGACCTCGATCGTCGACATGTATAGTGCAAGATCGCCGTCGTCAGGGAGAACCTGGAGCAAGTCTTCGGGGCTGAGGGTTGAGCATACGTGATTGAGAATGCTCTCCAAAATTGCGCCTTCGTCATTGGACGTCACGTTGTCCCCCTATTGAAGCAGAACAGCAAAGTGAGCAAACAAGAAGTAACGTGTGAAAGTGCCGACGACACGTACCTCTGCTGCATTATCGGAAATGGACGATAGCGTGCTGATCAAAAAGCGCCACTCGTCAAGGGTGACGCAAAAGCTCTTGCCATACGGCAGGAATAAGTTAATGAAGTCAGCTCGTTTTGCGACGAGCGTCAATCCGTCCATCGTCCTGTTGTAAGCAAAACAACACTTAGTCATCACAAAACACAAGAATCGCCAGACTACATGGACAAAGTTGCCTACCTGGACACGCGAGGCAAGGTCAACAGAACAACAAGCGCAGCCAAATCGTTCTCCAGACGCCATGACCCAACAACAAGATCGTTCTCCTCCGCGTAATGTGAATCGACCACCTCGTAAGTTGACAGCACGTCGCGGGGACGAATCAAGTCCTTTTCGTGCAAAAGGCCGAGTGCTTGGTAGAACAGAAACTTGAGGGTTCTTCTCAGCCTAGGCGATTCCGGTAGGCAACGCGACTTCATGTACTCTTGCACCCATCCTGGGAGCAAGTGGGTAACTGATTCCGAAATCATTGACTCAAACAGATCGCACACGGTCGATTCCACGCGTCCGCTATCGTCTTTCCTCTCCGAACCATGAAAACATGAGCTCAGTTTGACGCACAGGCGCGTCAGTTCCACTGCCACAGCTGCCTTTGCATGTTGCAGATCCTCTTCATCATCTTGTACTTCCTCCTTCTCCGCCAACTTCTCGAGCGTCGGAAACATTTGAAGCACAAACACTAAGAAGCGAAGTACTAGTGCTTGATCAGGCACAAACGGCGCAGCCAATACATCGGCATCAGTTAACTGCGACAGTGAGGTCGAACCGATCATAGCAATTCTTGTTGCTGATGGCGCCGCAGAATCACCGATCGCATTCAAGCAGAAGAGTAGTGTGGACTTGATTGTTTCCTGATGCCCGATGGCATCATTAAATATCCGCTCCAGAATGTCCAAGTATTTCGATGGAGCATTTTCAAGCAGTGCCTTCGTTAACTTGGAGCTGGAGAAGCGTCGAGTTAATCCAGGCACACGCTTCTCGTTGTCTGAGATAGCAACCTCTTGTACAAGAAGATCTGGGTGTGCCACTGTTAAGTGTACGAGTGCGTCGACGTGATTGTGCAGCAAATCGTCAACGAGAGCAAGCATTGACGGGTACGAGCATTGCTGCGCGAACCCCTCAACAGAAGCACCCTCCGAAGTTCCAAGAGCATCCCAGACTTCCGTCGGGAAGGCTGCTGCGCGCAGCACTAGAACAAGCCTCGCAATTTGGACGAGAACGCTGTGGCTGGTGGACTCCTCTAGCTTTTCGAGCGCAAATGCGATATCTTCTAAAGTCCACTTCAACGAAGAGTCGATAATCAGCCGAGAGAGCTGCTCTGGGAAGTACTTGCCGTAGTGCAGAAGCACAGTCCTCGTGAATTTGGCGTCACTTGAACTTGTATCCTGATCCACATGAGCAGCACAAATGTCTGCGAGTGATTTTGGAGGTGGGAAAACAAAGGCCTCCAGGTACTTCCCCGTCGCCTCAATCACCTCTGTACGATCCACAGCGCCGATGATATCTTGAAGTCGGTGCATAACGTCAGTGGAGGGAACGTTTGACGCCACAAACAATAGAGCTGCACGCTCCAAGTTCCGGTGGTGCTCAGACATGAAGACTGCTGCCAGATCTGCCGCACACTCCCTGGCGAGGCGATCATACAGTTTTGTCTCGAGCTCTAAAGCCAACCTCTCCTTTCGGTCAGATATCGAAGCTGCAACCTCGTTTCGAATAGCCTCATTGTTAATTGCAAGGCGAAGTAAGTCAAAACCAACATCAGCACGATAGCGATACAGCGAGAACAGACTCAGCAGCAAGTCAATCTGGAACGGCTTCATGTCACCGTCGGCCGACAATACTCCCTGACGCACATAGGAGAAGATCAGCGACGGTGGACTTTGCTGGAAGATCATGATGCTGCGCTGAGATGGGTCACCACCATAGTCGAGTTGAGGTCTCATTTCAAATTCTGCCTCAGGAAGACGCTCAGCTGCTGCTAAGCTGGTCAGACGGACAAGTTCTTGTGGTTGTTGATAAGCCATCGAATTCACTTGCGGAAGCAATATAACATACGAGTCGAGCGCAGCAAGCTGTGATACCGGGTAGGGAATAGGCTGTGTGCAAAGGAGCTGGGGTTGAGAAGGTTGAGGTACAAGCGACTTGCTCAGCGCACGACTGGCTGCCACATAGTGACATGGACTCCAAATAGACCACACTTGCAGACCCGACAGCGTTGCAACAAACAAGAAGGAGCTGTTGGCCGTGATGCTGGTCACCGCTGACGCGAAGTTATAGTGCATCACCACACGACCAGACTCCGTGGAGCCGTCGGCTTCACCATCTTCTTCGTCTTCATTTTCGACACTCGTGAACGAGTCTCGACGTTGCCCCACATCAACCTTGCCCACCTTAATGCGCTTGTGCATACCCCTCGATCTCGTCCGTTCTCCTTTGCCTAGCACCTTCTTGGACATTTTCTTCCTCGTAGAATCAACTTCTTCCGATAGGAAATAGTACAGGAACGCGTGCTTCTCCGTCACCACCAGTAGACGCGTGTAGCTTCTCGTCTCCACGCACACGCGGTTATCAATCGTCTCAGGCAGGAACTTCAGCGACCGAACACTGTGGTTCGGCGGCAGGTAGCGCTGCAGCAGCACGCTCACATCGTTCTCGCCAATAAAGTATGACATGGCTTGGTTCGTGCGAATATCCTGGCTCTTGATCAGCCCTGCGAGGTTCCACACTTCCTGCTGTGCTTCATTGCGTCCCAGCACCATCGGGATCTGCTCCTGCTCGTCGAAAATCCGCTGCTCATCCTGCTCACGTCTCGTCTCCGCTTCCATCGTGCTATAGGCCGAGCACGACACGGGCACTTCCACGAACGCGTCCAGATCATCCAAGCTCGTGACTTTCACACAGTGTGACGCGTCTTCGGGCACTGCACACCCCTCGTCTTGCTTGGCGGCCCAGTCCTCCATCTTCTCCAAGCTCGCATCCACTTTCGGCGTCTGCTCTGCATCCTTGGAGCTCCTCACGTGGATCTCCATGACTCTCACCTCCGTCTGCGAGGCGAAGGCCACGTAGGCCCCATGGATGGCCACGTACTCCACCTGCATGAAGGCGTGGCGCTGGGCCATGTCCACCTTGAGCTCCATCACATGCTCGAAAAAGCCGTGGCTGCACTGCCAGATGTTGAGCACCGTGCCCATGGCCACCACGACTCTACCAGTGAAGCTGCACACAGCCACACAGTCTGCCTTGCGGCTGGACGACGGGCTCTCCAGCACGCCCAGGGGCAGCGTGTAGCCACGCACCATCTTGCGTTCTCGCCAGTCGTGGTACACGCACAGGAAGGTCTCTGCGCCATCGTCGTCATCGTTGCCGTCATCTCCCCCCTTCACGTCGCTCTCTAGCGTCACCAAACTGTCCGAGAAGCTCGTGTAGTGCAGCGTGTACACGCGGCTGTGGATGGCCGCGAACTCGTGCAGCAGCGCCGAGCACGAGGCCGCGAACACGCGGATGACGCCCTCGTGTCCGCTAGCCACGGCGAACGTGGCGTCGGCCGTCGTGCGTGAAGCGCTGGCCAGCGTCGGGCAGTCCTGCGCTACCGCCCCCAGCGCCAGCGACCGCACGAACAGTGACTCCATCGGACAAAGGCGCTAATGCGGAAGGATCAGGTGAACTTGACCTGTGTGACGCACATCATATTGGTAGTGTGTAGTACATCACCTTAGAATCAGATATCTTGGCAGTCGAAAACTCTGATTCTAATGACAAATAACTTACTTGCGACTTGCAAGTGCATCGACATTAGCGTGCATTAAATTTTGTCGGTCGCAGGCGAGTCTGTCTGCCGCTCCTGCCGTTGCAGAGCTGAGCTTGCGACTGTCGATCTCGTCGTCCGACAACACGAGGAAGCTGAGCCCTTGCTCGTTGCAGCAGTAGATCGCCACCTTGCTGCTAACCGCCATTGGTAATGCGGGAGTTTCGTTAGCGCAACGCGCGACCGGTTTCCGCGCAAACGCGGCATTGACATGACCGATGATGCAACACGTACAGTGAGTGTATGCAGTGTTGAGCAATGAAGGCTCAGACCATTATGGGCCTCGCTTTTGAGACCTTCAACTGCTTCCGATGTCATGTAAAGGACGGCCGTCCCTGCGCGTGCAAGTCAAGATGCACTGCATTCGCGCTGGGCGGCTGGGCGCGATTCCTGGGTTCCGGGCTTCCTGCCGCAACACTGCTGCAATGCTGGCCAGCAAGTGCCGAGCTCGGGCGGATGTGGTCAGCGCGAGTCAACCGCGCGCACGTCAGCTCGAGTGGCGCCAGTCCGCACGGCGCAATCGGTAACGGTCTGTGCGTTCATGGCTGACCGAGTGCATTCTGCGAAAAGCGCTCGAGTGCAGACTTGTATCTCCCTTCAATACTAGCGGCGGAGCTGTCACACGCAACCTATACAGCTATGGCAGTGCTACTTCCGAACAAGATCATGAGCTCGCAGGGCGCTGCGCAGAATCCGGTGGACCCGTCGCCGCTGCCGCTAGCGCTGATCAAGAAGACGCCGCTGCTGCCGTCGCTGAGCGCGCGGGCACAGTTCGCGAGCTGCGCATCGATGACCAAGAGCTTCTTGGCGAAGGCGTTCCCGTCCCCGAACAAGAAGCTGTGGGGCTACCAGAGCAGCCCCACGGGGGTGGACGACCCGACCGAGAACAGCATGACTTCCGACGAACAGGACGGCGAGCCGGACGATGCTGCGCGCGGCGAGATCTGCGAGATCATCGTGGTGGCGATCCAGAAAATCTCGGACTCGAGCGCCTACGAAGAACACGACGACCGCGCGATTGGGCCTGGCAGGCTGCAGCGGTCGTCGCTCTGGGGCTCCGCCAAGTGGTCGCAGGGGCAGCTGCAGTTGCCGCATCGCATGACCTGCACCGTGCGCAGCGGCGCGACGACCAAGGCGTCTGCGCAGCCCGAGCGCAGCGACAACGAGTTCCTCTTCGACGAGAAGTTCGTCTTCGAGCGACGGGAGAACGACGCACAATACCATGAGGTGGCCATCGAGGTGTCGAGTGTCGCGCCGGGCTTCGGCAAAAAGCACCGCCTCGGTCAAGTTGCCGTGGACCTGGACGCCGCGTTCGCCGCGCAGGCCGTGGGCCCCATCCACAGACACAGCCCCTTGACGACGGCGGACGGCTCCGCGTCGGGCGTCGAGATCCACTACGTACTTCACCGTCTGGTGGTGAAGAATGCGATGGCCGCGGCGGCTTCGCGCGTGCTCACTCGCTCGAGCACGAGCCTCAACGACGACGATGACATGGACGCCTGCGGGCAGATCTTCCCCGATTTGTGGTATCTTTGCTGAGTAGGGTCGCTGCGGTCGGCAGCAAGCAGTAAATTAGGAGACGAACGAGTTCTCCAGTAATATCATGCAGTTCTCTCACGACGTCACAGGTGAAGGAAGGTGCTCCGTCCATCGTGCAGCAACGGGCGAGAACCGCCACGTACCCGTTGGCTTACTGAGAGAGATCGAGGCTATCACACCATTGACACTAACCCGTTGACGCCACAGAGCAGCGAGATTTGCACGAATGAATTCCTCGACGCTCGAAAAGCTGAAGCGCTGTCAGCAGTGCTGAAATACCCTTCAGGCTGAAGGGTATCCGCTGTATCCGGTCGAAGCAGAACACATGGCGAGTGCACCGAAATGTAGAGGTCGCTTGTTGATACAGAGGTCCACCCTCTTTTACGAAGTTGACGGCAGGTGGCGCCAGCGCTATACGTGTAGGAAATCTAATGCGGAGCTTTTCACGCAACTTACACCGCTTTTATCGTCGCGTTGACGAGAGTGGGACTGCGAACTGAATATGTGTTGTGTGTGACACACCTAACTTATGTGTGCAGAGAGCTCCACAGTCACTTCCAAGCCTATCGGCGGCAGAACTGCACGTCTGGCGTCGGCAGTGAGACCCGCTTCACCTGCTCTACCATGTTCCGCCGCGTGCCGCCCAACGAGGAGGAGGAGTCGTCCTTCTCGTCCACGTCCACCATGGACTCGGACTACGAGATCCCTGTGGCGCTACAGAAGCTGCACGTGTGGGGCAACGAGCGCGTGTCCAGCAAGGTCTCGCAGGCGCTGAACAGCATGAACACTATCCGCGAGAGCGAGTCCATGCGCTTCAGCATGGTCACGGCCAACAAGTGGAAGAAGATGGGCTACCACCCGTACAAGCCCGACGCCTCGGGCTACACGGCGTTGCACCGCGCCGCCAAGCGCGGCGACGAGTCCGTCGTGGCCTCGCTGCTTGCCATGTACGATGGCAAGGCCATCGACCTGGCCTCTGTCAAGTCCCACAAACAGCAGCAGATCGCACTGCACATTGCGGCAAAGTACGGCAACCTCGAGGCCGTCAGGTTGTTGGCCGAGCCAGAGCTACGGGAACTCGTCAACCTGCCGGATCGCAATGGCAACACGCCGCTGCACTTTGCCGCAACATGCTCGACGCCATCGGCACCAGATGTTGTGGCTCTATTGCTGCTGAGAGGAGCGGACCCGACGATTAAGAGCAAACGAGACGTCTTCCCGATCATCGCACACGTGCTCACGGCACAGGACGACGACCCGGAGATCGTACAGCTCCTCATGAAGAACGGCAGCGACCCCAACACAATCGATGCAGCTGGCAACACAGTGCTGCATATTGCTGTATCACAAGGACTGTGGAAGGTCGCCGCGGCGCTCGTAAGGGAGCATGCAGGCATGACAATCCGCAACAACCAGGGTGTAATGGTTCTGGATATCCTGTCGCCACCACAGCTGGCGTGGCTGGCCAAGTTCATTGTGCACCCGCCAGAGTGGGTATCTTACGAGACTCAGCGCTCCTGCATGGTGTGCTCACGCAAGTTCGGACTTCTCGTGCGACGCCATCACTGCCGGCTATGCGGGCGAATTTGCTGTGGCCCATGCTCCAAGTACAAGCGCCACCTCCCGTTTACGGACGTGACCATCAAGCCGGCCAATAAAGGCGCGCACCACCAAATGATGAAGGTCTGCAGTACCTGCATCACCGTCCGTGAAGTTTCGAACAACGACTTGTCCTGGGCAAGCACCACGGCGGACAGATTGATAGCAAGCGACGCTGTTATCGACTACGATGATTATTAGTTCGACAGGGAAACACTTCGAATGAAGAAGTTGCCGCACCAATCGAGGAATCGAGCCTTCTTTTCGCGACCGCTTCCTCTCGATGCACTCCACCTTTCCCCCACGCAATTGGCTGTACCTTAATCGCATTTTCTAGCCTACAAGCACACCCGCTAGAATGCACAGATTTCATGTAAATCGGCGTTTTACATGCTTGATAGCCTGCGTATGGCCTCGTTCCTTCCACAGGTTTACCAGCTCACCAGCGCGGCATGACAATCTGCTGGCTGCTCTGCTAGCAAGTGACACTGCAATTACTTCGAAGTGATATTAAAATACATGTAATCAAAGCAACATCATCTCGGGGGCGCTTTTACGAACCAACCAATTTGCTTCGACGCTCCGCGGTGTTCGTACAGAGATGCGCAGTCCACGTGTCGACGCTCAAACCACCCCTCAAAAGCACACTGCCAACGTTAAACCAAGCAACCTTGCACAACGTACGCGTTTCCACATTATCATCCGTGCTTTCGTTTTTTTTTCTTGGTTATTCTTTCCTGCTTCGCTTTTGTTCCGCACAATTAGCAGCACGCTATATTCTTTTTCGCATCTGGTCACTTGTTGGTGCAGCTCGCAGTTGTCTACGCCTGGTAGGCGCCGTGCGTAGGCAGCATCATCGGGCCTCCGTCTTTCATGCTGCGGGCAAGAAAAGCAAACACAATAGTAATCAGCATTTGCGTAGCCAGAATATCCCCACTAATTGCCAGCGGAGCATACCTCTTGAAGTAGTAGTAGAGGAAATCCGCCATCATCAGCATGTGGCCAATCTGCACGAAAATAACCATGTAGCCCACGTGCTGGCCTGCGTCCTTCTCGCCGAGCTCGTGGTACGACGAGAACCAGAACACCAGGTGTAGGAAGCTGCCGAAAGCGAGCGCGTACACGAAGTGTGAAATGCACGACTCCACAGCGCCACCGCCCTGAGCATCAAAAGCAACACGTACAAGCACAATGTTAAAACCTGCGGACCAACTAGACAGATCTGCCACCAAGCACATACGCGCTTCTGGAACATGAACAGCTGAGGCAGGATAGCAACGGCCTCAATGTACAACGCAATCGTCCAGGACACGTCCGAGAACCAGTTGCGGTTCAGGTTCGGGTGGATGAGCTAAACGGCCACATAGCAGCAAACTACAAGTTAGCACCACAACCCGCAATCATCAGAAGATGCACTGTATCTGCAGTTGTAACGCACCATGCCGAAGAGGATGCAAGGCAGAAGGATGTAGAGTCCGCCCAGCTCCGTGGGCAGGTGGAGCCATCCGAACGTGTCGTAGCGCAGCTCGTACGTCGAGTTGAAGCGCATGGTGACGAGGTAGATGACGCCGCAGCACAGCGTGAGCGCCACGATCTCCAGGAACGTGTAGAGCCAATCGCCGCTCCGGTCGTAGGGCAGGTAGCCCTGGTAGCGCAGGATGGAGCTCAGACGGAAGAGGAACAGGAACGCATAGAGCTCCAGGGTCTTGAGCGACAGGCCGGCCACCGATTTCTGCGAGAATGCCTTGAAAATCAGGAAGGCGAAGCCGAAGGCGCGCACGAAGGCGCCCATCGTCTAAAGAGGCAGACAAATACACCAAAGGGTCAGAATTAGTTCGTTGGAGGGTGGATTTAGCTGCGGAAGGTATGTACCATAAGGAAGGAAAAGTCCCCATCACTGAACAGGTGGTAGCAGAAGAACACGACGACCACGAAGCCCGACCATAGCGCGATGTTGCTCTTGTGTTTGGTGAGGAAGGCTCTGCAAGCAGAAGGCGGAGGGTGAGGGACAGCAGAGGGAGAAGGCGAGAGGGGAGGGATCCCACGTACGCGCCGGGAGACTTGTCCTTGCTGCTCAGATCCATCATATTAGCGCTGTCTTGTGCTTGGTCCACGCTCCTTGCCAAAAGATAATGGGCCTACGCGGCGTGTTCTGCGTAGTCCGAAGATTTCAGGTCGTCTACCCGTAAAAAGCCTGTGGCCAATCAGATGCGCACAGATTCATTCAAATACACATTGTGTGCGCCACACGGCTCACTGCACACATACCGCTACATGTGTTATACTTCGTCGTCCCTCTCACCGGCTGCGCGTGGGTCTATCGCTACCGCCTGCAGCACGAAAAGTTCCTTCGTGGCTTGGCGCAACCCCAGCGGTACCGGAGCCTGCCGGTGGTCGTCGTCGTGGATGTGGGGAGCTCCTCGATCCGCGCGAGCTGCTTCGCACTCGTGTCCGGGGCCCAGTGGGTGCTCATCGACGGGTCTCTGCAGCAGCAGCATTGTGAGCTCTATTGACGTCCACGGCGAGGCCGGCTGCACGCAGATCTCGGCGGCGGTGGTGCGCGTTTTGGACCACACAATGGACTTCCTGCGAGCGACGGACCTTACGCAGAAGCTCGTGGGGGCTTCAGCACCTCCGCCATGAACGTTCTCGTTCTGGGTGTGGACGCCCGAAAGCAAATTTTGATGGGATAATTTTTAAATTAATTTTTTTAAAAAAGTGACAAAATTTTTGTATCAAATTGTAATTATTTATTTAGGTGTACGAGGTTTTTTAGATAAAATTACTGTAGACAAAATTGCAATTTTTGTAATGTACAATTAATTGTATATAAAATTAATAAATAATTATTTTTTATAATTTTAACAACATTTTTAAGCTCCCACATAAATAATAATTAATATTATTGATAAGGGAAAAGTGGTTACTCCAGTGTACGCGGTGAGGGGGTTGCAAAGGGGGAGGTGGAGAATTGACACGAACTTGTACGGTGGTGTGGGCCAAGGAGCTACAGGAGAGACTGGCGGCTCGCGGGAGCTGGAGGACGCTCATAACCGCACAGGTAGAGAGGGCGTGCTTTTGGTAGTGAGGAGTGGCCTGCTGACGGGGTGCTGCTTCGGTAGGAACGG
The DNA here is from genome assembly GCA_000500205.2 of Phytophthora lateralis. Lineage (NCBI taxonomy): Eukaryota > Oomycota > Peronosporomycetes > Peronosporales > Peronosporaceae > Phytophthora > Phytophthora lateralis. The sequence continues at coordinate 3,027 of AWVV02005397.1, read as the reverse complement.
TCATTCATCCTGCGTACGCGCCGGCCACGTTCCTGCGTCTTCATGAGGAAGACCCAGCAATGTTGGAGCGTGTCATCAAGTGGCAAAGCATTTCGAGCTATTTGATTGGCAAGGTGGCCACTGCAGCCGAGCAGGAAGGGTGCCTGCCTATCAGTTTATCGGAGGCGTCATGGGGCTGCTCGACTTCCGACGCAGTCAGTGGGACTCGAGACTGATTGGATTCGTTGGCATGGACAGCAACAAGTTCCCACCGGTTGCGGACTCTTCCGTGCCTTTCTCGGCACTGAATTCGACGTTTGGCGAAGCGATGCCCCGAGCTGAAAAGCGTGCCGTTCTTCCTCGGTGTCTCGGACGGAGCTGCGGCGAACATCGGATCCACGTGTATCGGTGCATCGTAAATGCTATTCAAGGGAGAGGGCTGTGGCAGTGTGCGATGTACTTACACAAATATTATTTACGACTAGGCGAATCGCTGTGACCATCGGCACCTCTGCTGCGCTTCGAGTCGTGCTGAGTGCGGATGCCGTCAAGAATGCGAAGGTTCCGAAGGGTCTGTGGTGCTATCATATTGGCGAGGACCAGTTCTTCCCCCACGGGCGAGCGCTCGTTCTTCACGCAACCCGAGTGCGCCCCTCTCTCCCCAATGGGGTCACGGAGTCTAGGACCCCTCGAGCAGCACATCGGCGATGACCAGCAGTCGACACGGCGCGTTGTCGTTCTGGAACACGTAGCGCACGGGCCTCCCAGGAACTGGCGTCCGCTTCGTCGGTTCTGGATTTTCAGCTTGAGCCTTTAGGCTCATTTCGGGACTAGATATGTAGTTTAAAATATGTATTTACAGCTATAACGTCTGGAGCTAAACTCAAAACTCAAGACTCAATTGGTCATAGTTGGCGAGGCCCGAGCTTGACCCACGCTGCTGCAATCGCTCTGACGGCCACATCCAATTCGCCTTCGCGGAGGAGGACGACATCGACCTGCAGATGGCTTGACACGACACTCTTCGAGATGACGGGAGGAAGTAGCTGGAGAGCTCGAGGGCTCAACGGGAAGACCGGTTGCGGATTAAAATCTCGTCTAGGGGCTGACTTCCTGGTATGGGCCTCAAAACGGTGCATTTGGTACCGGCACGCGTTTTTTATCTGTTTAAATCATATGTATAGTGACGGTGTATAGCGTTTATGAAATCGGGCCTCACAAAATCCTATTCTGCGAATCGTCCTTATTTGATAGAAACATACGACTCACATCATGTTATTCACAAACTCCCAAATATAATACATTTGGATATCTGAAATTTTTAAAATGGGTGAAACAATCGCGTTTAATGCACCAGTGAACAACAGTGAATTTCTCTATTTTTAGTCACAGTGGGTTATATGAAGAGTGCCTTTGGCTCAGCTGTGCGGACAGCTTCAAGTCGCCTTCCTCCCGGCGAACTACGAGTACCGCCAGCGCTCACGCTTCCTTGCCTGCAAACAAGGGAGGCGTGAGCTGCATGAGTACATCCAAGAGATGCGGGAGCTTACCGCATCACTTGTGGGAAACCCCCTCCACGAACACATCAAGGTGACGGTGTTCATGGATGGCCTACGAGTAGGCCCAGCGCACACGAAGCTGTTTTGGGTGCAGGCTAGCACCCTGGAAGAGGCGATCCAAATCGCTCTTCAGGAGGAGTACAGCCATCGATAGGCTCGCACTCCTGCCACTGCGTGACTTGGGGCCTCCGCCCAGGGCGGTCCCCAAAGTAGGGCCCCCTTCACCGGCCCTGTGCCGATGGATCTGGGCCTTGCCGAACAGCACGACATCCGCTGCTTCGGATGTGGCAAGCTGGGTCACATGAAACGTGCGTGCCCCGCTGGAGGAACACCCAAGCGGTTTCCTCCCAAGACCTTTGGTCTGAGAGGTCGCTGGCAAAAGCCGCGACCCCGTAACCAGGGGAACGCCAACCACCAGTAGGGGCGGGGCGCCCTACTGGGGAAGACCTAAGTCTTCATGAGCGGTGCGCGGGTGGCACGCACCATGGAGACTTAGGCCCCCGCAGTGGACGGTGTCACGACACCTGTTGCGGCTCCTGCCGCAACCAATTCGTTGGAGTCGTTTCCGACTCGACTCCGGCGAGAACCCCGGCTTCTGACAGAGGTGGGAACATGACTCACCAATGCTCTGTCAGAAGGTGCAGGTTGGCTAGCCCCGATGGCTTCGCCGCCCAGTCTATCCAGGGCTCATGCTTTTCAAGCCATGGCATCCCCAGGATCGAGTCGTACTTGTCCATTTCAAGAACGAGAAATCGTTCAGTGGAGTCAAAGTCCTCAAACTTGACGGACAGGTCTATAAAGACGTTAGTCATCTCCACTAGAGTCCCGTCAGCCAGTCTGGCGAGGACTTTCCCGTTCCCCTTGCTTTCTCACAAACCATCGGTGAACTTGTCGCTATTACTAGCGACCGTCCGGTGGCGTGCAACGTTCTTTGACGCCCCAGAATCGATCAAGATTCTCATGGGATGATCGTATCCCCGTACATTTGCATGTACTACAAGCAGCCATCCGCTGCCCTTCTCCACTTCGAGAGTACAAAGCCTCTCAGGGCCCAATTGAAGGCCGGGGATGGTGCTCCTGAAGCCGGATACCTCTCCAGAAGAGCTAAACTCCTCTTCTGTTATGGACGAAAACGTCCTGGAGAAACTCCACAAGAAGCGCGCAACGTGTACGGGTTCTGCGATCCTCGAGAACCCCAATGATCCAGTGTATCCTTTAGTGAAGGAGTTCTCGGACGTGGTGTTCAGGGACCCGCCGTCCCAACCCCCACCAGATCGTGGAGTTAGGCACGAGATTGATCTCGTGCCAGGCACAAAGTACTGTGTGACCAGACAATGGCCACTGCCTCGCGAGCAGTGCGAAGTCATTGATGCCTTCTTCGCCGCTAAGGCAAGGGCAGGCATGGTGCGTGAGTCGAAGTCTCCGCACTCGACGCCCACCTTCTGCGTTCGCAAACCGAACGGAAAGTGGCGTCTGGTTCATGCTTATA
>AWVV02005375.1:0-19901 GCA_000500205.2 Phytophthora lateralis | reverse complement strand
CGTTGGGGTGGCCACTGACACCGTACGCAGCACAAACTCTTCTCCAGACTGCACGGGCTTGGCAAACTTGACGACCAGGAAATGATCCTCCTTGTCCACCTCGTACTCCAGCACGCGGGGCTCCGCGAAGCTCTGCACGTGGTCCACAAAGTCCTTGCCATCGCCCAACGGCGTGAACTTGTCAAACTGCTCCACAGACAGAATCTCCAGCTCCTTCGCGTTGAGCTTGAGCTGCGAGAGAGCGTCCTTGCCCGCGTGCTTGAGCGTCGTCTGCAGCGTCACCTTCACCTTTTCCTCCGTCATGTCAAAGACCATGTCAAAGTGCAGCGGCTTCGTCTTCAAAGGCTGGAAATCCTGGCGCGTGAAGCGATACCTCTTCTCGGCCTCTTCCAGCTTCGCTTCAGCGGTTGCAGCGTCCTCTTCCCCAGCTTGAGTAGCAAACCCCATGACTCCCATCCGTCCGCAGCCATTGGCACGCCATAACTCTAAATCTGACAGTGAATTATTGCCACTGCACCAGCTTGACGCTAACACTGAGAGACCACGCGTATTCCCCTTGGACCTGGAAATGCACTCAAACCCAAGTTAGACGGTGAGTTTAGCGCTTTAACCGGCGCGAACGGGCGTGATAATGGCAAACCTCGTGGCTCTCAGTGATGCAGAGGCACTAGACGCCTTCAGGCCACTGGATCCGATGGAAACCCGCGACTTGGGGCGCAGCAATGAGCGCCCATAGGACCGTGATGTCCGCAGCAGCATCGGCATGATGATCAAACCTTCGTATAAATTAGCCAATGAGAAGGACTCTCGGTGGTCGAAGTATGTTTGTGTCTCTTCGGGCGCAACATGCACTCCGATACTCATGGCGTTCCAGCTTGTAATTCCTCTTCTTCCAGTTTACCATGTCGCTCAGTCGGAAAAACAGCCAATTGGGGGCCTTTGCATCCGATTCGGGGGCCTCGCCCTACCTCCACCAGCTACGTCGACAGCTCTCGAGCCTCGGCTCTTCACAGCTATCGCGACGTCGATCAACTCAGCCACCAGGTCCTGCAGCGGAGAAGAGTGGAGCCATCATCTCAGCTGTTCAGCTCGCATTGAAGGAGCCTCTGGCTGCTGGTCACCTCGAAGTGAAGGACGTGAGCTGCGCGCGACTGCAGTACAGACTGCTCGGTACCAAGCGCTACTGGTACCGGTCGGTGAAACAGGAGAAACAGGGCAAGATCCGCTGGGAGGTGAAGATTTACCACATTTGCTGTCGGAAGTCCACGCTCGATGCTCTGCTCAAGTGCACGTGGTACTCGATGCCGCGACTCGACAGTGAAGACGTCGCTATCACGTCCTTAGGCTTGTTCGACACGGAGAAAGAGGCGATGACGGCGCTCGAGGCTGCTGTCAAGGCGCGTGATGTCACAAATCCCATTACAGGGTTGAGTACGAAAAGGAGTGAGCTTCCTCTGGAATTGGTCAAATATTTTCAAGTAGTGGTCGTGTCGGACAAGTTCCAGAGGAAGTCGCAGAACGAGCGACTTGAACTGATCTACGCACTTCTGTTGACCGCAGTGCCAGCCCCTGCCAACGCGCAAGAAGACCATGAGAAGACGATTGTTTTCCAGCAGACACAGACTCTGTGGTTCACAACAAAATCTCAACTGCAGGGTTTCTCGACCGTTGGGAATAATGTGATCGCTCTCGAGGTGTGGAAGTCATTGGCCTGTCACTTGATAATTTCTGCGAAGACTTCAGCGCAGTGGAGAGCTGGTCGAAGCAGACAGCAGATTGAACGGTCTTTCACGGAGCGTTTCGGTCTAAGTCATCTAGCTAACGATCGAGCGTTTAACGTGAACCAGGGAGTGCTTCCAGTATCGCGCGGTCTCGCTGAGTTGATGTCACTGAACCAGGAGGACTTCAATTCCAAGCACAAGTCAGAGTCGGTTCCACACTTTTATCACGGACTCCCCGATGAAGTAAAGCGCATGATCGCAGAGGAGCAAGCCAGAATGGGTCAAGGTCGAGCAGAGTCCCTCGCTTCCCAGAAGCTCAGTAAGAACACTGAGGGCGCCTTTGTGAAAAAATATCTCAAACGGCGACGCGAGTATTTGCAAGTGGCCATCAAACTTCAGCTGTTATATCGAAGCAACATGCACAGCAAGACGTTGCGGCGGTGTTTTCGGCGCCACCTCGGGGCTCTTGCACTCCAGCGACTATTTCGCGGGCACCAGCGCCGAAAGTACACAAAGGCGTATTTCCGCGTCGTCACGTGTGCTGTGTTGATAATCCAATCCGTCTATCAATCGTACAAGTCCAGGCAGCAGACTAAGGCGATGCGTATTCGCTACCACCGAGCAACACTCGACCTCCAGCGCGTGTATCGGGGCTTCGTCGGAAGAAAACACGTTCAGCGAATACGTCGTCTGCAGGCTAACGCGATCGTGATGGAGAAACTCGTGCGTGGGTTCATGGGGCGACGTCGTGCCCAGCGCATTTTCCTTGCCAAACATAAGCAACAAGTCGTGATTCCTGCGTGTTTGCTCATCCAGCGGCTTTGGCGAGGACATCGCGAGCGCAAGTTTGTTACTGCTAAACGCCAAGCACGAGATAGGGTACACGTGCATCTCCCAGCCGCGCTACGAATCGAGACGTTGATTCGAGGCTACTTAGCTCGAAGGCTAGTGAAAAAGTTTCGTGTCACCATCGGAGCCGCGAAAGTCATTCAGAAGTGCTGGCGCTCTCATCAATACTTCAAGAAGTGGATGGAGCTCATGGAACTGCGACGCAAGGATCGAATGGCATCCCAGATTGGGTCGATTGCTCGAGGCATTCTTGCACGGAAGTATATACAGCGCGAGAAACGGAAACGATACTTCCAAACCGTCTTGGAGCCCTCCGCCGCGAGAATTCAGCGAGTGCTTCGCGGCTACATCGCTCGAAAGCGCCTGGAAGACACGCGCGACCAAATCGAAGCTGCTATCACGCTGCAACAAATGTGGCGATCTCGATCCATGGTCAAAACAATTCGTGAGAGGCTGCGCGGCTTTCGGGTCTTGCTTCGGAACTCCGCTGCCGGGAAAATTCGACGCTGCTACCTGTGCTATCGAGCTCGCCAAGAATTTAACTTCCGGCGTCTTACACATCAAGCTTGCTACGGTAAAGCTGCTCTTGTTGTACAGGCTGCTTGGAGGAGTCACTGCAGTCGGAAACAGCTGAAAGAATTCCGTTTCTGCTCACTGATCGAACGGAAGGCTTCTTCACTCACTCAGTCCAAAGAAGACCGTGAAATGGTCGAGTTGGACATTTTCGATGCCCGCGCCGATCTCAAGCGTGTGATGAAGTACAAGGCGAAAACACTAAGGCGGGTCAAGGAGATGAAGGAGATGCGGATCGAGTGGGAACGACGCCAACCGGTGGTTGAAAAAGAGCTGAGCCAGCTTACAGAAGAAGACATGGACCGAGGCTGGGGCGAAGCCTTTGAAACTGAGAAACATATCCTGCATTACAGTCTCGAGTTGAGTGTGGAAGACATCCTTTCCAAGAAGCAGCAGGTGCGAGAGTACGAAGAGGAAATTGAGGACTTGCGCATCGAGCTGGAAGACTTGGAGCGCGACATGGAGGAATGTATCTTGAACGAGACCATGGAGGTCGAGTCGTATCGCGACGTGGAGCTTCAGCGAGCAGGTGCAATGTTTGATGAGGAGAAGGCGCGGAGAGTTAGCTTGCAGCGTATTCGATGGGGAACTAGGAACGTGCGCCAGCACGTGATTTTGCGCGAGCGCCAGGACCTCCAGACCGTGGAGAAGGAGACGCTCGTTAAGCGCCAAGTTGAAGAACTAGGGGTGTTGGCGTTTGAGAAGAAGCAGTTCGTGAAGCGCAAGCTTGAGCAAGCGATTGAAGACGCTGCACTGTCACGAGCCAAGCAAAACGAGGTCATGATAGAGATGAAGCGTGATTCAAACGCTCTTCACGGCTTCAATGAGGCTGTACAACGCATGCAGACGATCACACAGGAATACTCGTTTGAATACCGTCTCCCGAAGACAGATCTGCGAGAAGATGTCGAATCTGCGATGTGTTCGGGCTGCGGTCGGATCACTTGTGACTGTCACCTAGAGAGCAACGAGCCTGCCGATGAAGGCGGTGCCCCTGAAGGAGACACAACGAAGCTGGGCGGAAGGAACGCAATGATCAACGCACGAAGCCAAAACAGGTTGGCCAAACGTTGGCGATACCAAGATTGATTCAACATTCGACCTGAAGATGTTGTCACCGTATTTCCACGGAGAGGTTAATCGTCTGACCAGTCCGACGCTTCCGACATGCTCAGAGAGTCCTCACGGTTCCGTAGTCCGATCATTTGCTACAGAACACCCAGACACAAAGGAATTGTTCACACACGAGCAAAATACCGACAATTTGTCCACGTGAACAAAAACTATCAACGAAACACGCACCGATTCAAAATCTGCCACAGGATTCTTGACTTCTTGCGTCTTTGGGGGCGGTGGTGGCTGCTTTGTCGGGGTAGAAGTTTGACCGTCTTCTTCTTGTTTCTTCTTGATGTTCCGGATCTGGGCCAGAAAATCGTCGCCGTCGTTAGACTTGTCGTCGTCAGAGATGTGGCCACGGCCATCATCGCTACCATCGTCTGACATTGCAAGCGTTGGCAGCCTGTTATGTTGCTGACCGTCGTCAGACGGAGGTGGTGGTGGCGGGGGCTGAACTGGAGCTGTCACCTCCTTGGCAGTCAGCACCGTCACAGGTTTCGCGGTAGTCTTTTCTCGCTCGCGCCTCTGCTCCATTTGGTCCTGCTTGCCACTGATAGCAGCCTGCCGCCGCAACATTCGTTGCTGCATTTCTTCGGCAATGGTCAGTGGTTTGTTAGCGGTGTCCCCTGCCTTCGCAACAGGGTCGGCCTTCTTATCTTCACTTGAATCAATCTGCCGTTTCGTTACAACCAAACGTTAGTGCATGAACTTCATAAACACACGACCTATAACGTGTACCTTTCGGAGCTTGATTTTGGGGTTCCGAATCTGGTCCAGGAAGCTGACGACGGTAGGATCGTTATCCTCTTCTTCCGGGGCTGGCGGGGCTGGTGGGCCATCCTACAGAGCAGAAACAAAAAGCCGTGCCGTATGAGAACGTACAAGTATGACGTGCAGCCGATCATCGAAAGTGTACCTCTTGCGGTGGTGGTGGTGGTGGCGGCGGAGCGTCTTCGTCCTCACCATCAGCCATCGGTGGTGGAGGTGGGGGTGGAGCCGAGTCCTCCTCCTCGTCTCTTTGCGGAGGCGGAGGCGGCGGCGGAGGTGCGCCATCATCGATCTTTGTGAAGTCCACAGTAGGCGCGGACGGAGGTGGTGGAGGAGCACCGTCCACCGGACCAACCTGAAAGTTTTGATCTGACGGCTCTTGCGCCGCAGGCCCGTCCGCAAAGCTGGCCACGGTGGGCAAGTCAGGCAACGCCTTGTCCTGAAACATGGACGGCGCGATCGACGTGTTGCCCTCTTGCGCATAGTTGTAGTCGGCAATGTTCTCGAGCGGTAGGTTCGTAGGCAGCTTCGCCGACATGTCCGGCATGATGCCCATCGTCGGGTGGAATTCGTAATTGAGTCCGTGCACTGTCGGCTAAAACACCAACCACAACAATAAATTCCATCAGTACGTCACCTATCCCTCGCCACAACCAATTGCCGTCTCACCAGTTCATCTCCGTACTCAATCGTCCGGGGCGCCTTGGCCAGTTCCTTGCGTTTCTCCTCCTCTTCCTCATAGTCCGTGCCCAACAAATTGTCCCACGACGTGTACTGCACCATCACCAAAACCTCATCAGCCTCATCTCACCCACCCACTTCAACCTCCCTACCTTTTGGTACGGGTTCTCCCCGGAGTTAAACAGCAGCACACTGCCCACTGACGGGATGTACTCTGGCAGTCGTCCGAGTCCCTCCTTCTCCATGTCCGCTTCTGGCTGCTGCGTCTGCTGGTACTCGTTGACCTTCTCGAAGAGCTCCACCACCTCCGCCATGTGCTGTCCTCGTTGGGCCGGGGGCATTGGCTCTGCCGGCAGGAAGTGCGTATCGTCGTCCGCGTCCGGGACCAGCGGGGGCGCGTCCGCGTAAGGTTTGTCGTGGAACAGCGTGTTGGGCAGCGGCAGCGTGTTGGGCGCCGGGTACTTGGACGTGGAGAATACCGTCGTGGGCTTGTTGCTGGCGCGCCGAGCCGTGAGCGCGTTCACCTTGGCCTGACACACCTGGATGCGCGCATCCACGGCGGCCACGCGCTCCTTTTCCTGCGAGACTTTATGGACCAGGCGGTTGAACACGTCCTCCACCACGGCGTCCATCTGGGACAGCGCCTTGAGCACGTCCTTGGCCACGAACTGCGGCTGCAGGTCGCCGTACACGCGGTCCACCGCGTACACCTGCGACGTCTGCATTGTTGCTACAGTGAAGTGAAGTTTTGGGGATGTATTGCATAATTGAGACAGCGGCTGTGAGATTTTATAGTTTACGGCGTAAACAAAACTGCGAGAATTGATAAGGCGTGGACTGAAGGAGACAAAAGGTGGACATTGTACACGATTGTAGACGCGTGAACAGTTTGGAGTCTATCAGTATCTCCCATTGTTGGCGTTGCCCGCCTTAATGCTGAAGTCTAGACACAGAGGGACGTGATCTGACAGGAACTGGCAGTTGGGCAGCGCCGTCTTCGCGTACGCCTTGAGCACTTCGGGCGGGTGCACCTTGAGCCCAGCGAACGGGGTCAGTGTCTCCGGTGTATACCATACGTAGTCCACCACGCCCGTCCAGTGGCCTGGCACAAACAGAGAACATAGTGTTAGATTGGCTGGCTCACTTCTTGTAGGTGCGTACACCCGTTCGTACCTGTGTAGTTGGTGTACTCCGGCTCGGCACCGAAGACGGATGCATAAGCACTGGCAAAGCCGATGTTGTGCTCCAAGTCTAGCGACGCGTAGATATTCGCAATTTGCGGTGGCGGGCACTGAATGTCCGGGTGGTCGAGCGGCACATGGTTGCGCGTCATAAAATCGTACACTGCGCTGGTAGGCTCGCTATTGAAGTCTCCGCACAGTATCGTGGGTAAGTTCCGGCTTAGAGTCACCCGCTCAAGCTGTCAGAATGTAGATAGAGAAATAGGAGTCAGACACGCCTGGATTTCACCCCTCAGTTGGCTCAAACGTACCTGCTTCGTGAGCATATTTGTCTGCCACATCTTGACGTCCGGAAACTTGGGATTGGAGAAAATATGCACATTCGCGATACAGAGCAACGGCCCAGACTGCGACTTCCGTGCGACAACCTCGTTATTAGCAGGAACCACCTCTAGTACCGCGATTTGCGCCACATTGTCGCGCTGAAGTCGCTGCCGCATCTTGTTGAGCGTAGACAGGAACATTTCGCGGGCAGCCATCGAAGGCCCATGGTAGTCCAGATCGTACTCGGTTTGCACCTGCTCCAGGAAGTCATTCGCTAAATCATTGAAATCGACTGGGTACCGTTCCTTGAGAATGAACCGGTTACGTTTGTAGAACAGTGCGCAGCCGTCCACCTTGCCTTCAAGTCCCATCGATTCACGCGATTTCTTCAAATACCAGCCCTCATAGCCCCATTCATCCATCATCCGGGCAAAGAAATTCTTGTAGTGGTCGCCCTGAACCTCCTGAAGGCAGATAATATCGGCGTTGTACGACTGCAGCTCGCGCCTGAGCAATTCCCTCCGGAACGACCAGCTAAGAGCCCAGATCGGGCAGTACGGATACATCTGCCGAGTCGCGTAGATTTCGGCCAAAACATTGTACGTGAGCACGCGGAAGACGCCGATTTGCCGCAGCCGCGGGGTTAATCGTTCTTCATTCACATTCGCCAGCATCTGTCGCCTTGGGGGCATGGGCGGGACTTTAGGAGAACCACACGCATCAGTTCAGCAAACAGGAGTGGACTAGCCTAGCAGAGCAATAAAGTACACACTTACACGGTAGCACGATCCCAGTGTCGACTGTCTTGGTCAGCACGCCACCGCCAACGCGTTTGGTGGCCTTGCATTCCACTCGAATCACGTGACCCACATCCTCGGCAGTAGGCGTGTAGGACCGACTGTAAGACAAGAGCGGCATGCGCGTGAGAAACTCCGTCTCGACCAAAAGGGGTCAACGACACGGTTCCATCTAGCTAGGGCCCTACTTTGCTTCCTGCACCTTGATCCACGACTCCTTCGGCAGCGGGCAGAACGTCTCCATGTTGTGCAGCTGCGATTTCCACGAGAAATTGTCGCCATCCCGCATCTGAGCCTCCAAAAGTGCCTGTACATCGTGCAGCTGCTTGTGTTTGTGCCAGGCCAAGCGGAAGCAGTCCGGACTGCAGAAGCACGAGTGCTCTCGCGTGATGCCCAGTCTGCAGCACTGCACACACTCAATCTTGGCCATGAGTAGTAGCACGTTGCCAGCGCCGTCGCTCGTGTGGCGAGTGCACTCGCTGTTCGCGCAGGCGCGGCGCATGGAAGACCTGAACCAGTGGAACTTCATGTCCACATCCTTGTCGTCAATGTCACCGTCTCCGGAGCGGAAGAAGGCGTGCGTCATCATGGTGCAGCCCTCCACGGGCTGGTCCACCCGCAGCGAGATCTTGCCCTCTCCGTGCACGGGGGACCCTTTGGGCGGCGACAACGAGTGCGGCTGGCTTCGCACCGATGAGGGTGACGGCGACATGGGGTGGCCCTTGTTCATCAAGTGAGCGGAGAACGGTTCTACATTACATAGGGCAACATAAGGTAGAGTGCATTGCAGGTAGAGCGTCAGTCGCGTTGGGCGGCCTCTAAACACGCGTGCGACAGCCACGTTGGCTACTTCCGCTGCTCGGGAGACACGAAAGACAGGCAGATGGGCATGGTGGACGGTAAAACGCACCGTTACGCAGCACGTAGGAGCCCCGGGGGCTTGCCACGGCTCGGTAGGTCGGTGTGGAGTCGCGTGTCTGGCTGGATCTCGGGGTAGAGCGAGGCTACGATCACCGGAGAAGCGTGAGCAGCAGACGGAGACGGTGGTCTAGGTGCGCAATTGGCGAGAGGAGGCGGTATGGGCTTGGGGCACGCGTGGGGGGCGACGACGGAGCCGGCGATGGGCCTGCGTGGCGAACTCTCAGAGCTTTGTGGCGAGAGTCGTTTTGGCTGGGGAGCCCTTCTGGTATACAAATGCCAAGTCAAGTTGGGAATCACGTCGCGGATTGGACGAAAAGTGGATACGAAGCGAACGTGCGCCACACCAGAAACCACTTCAACGTGACTGTAGCCATCTTGGATGCTGCCGACAAGCAAAGTGATGTCAAACCGGCGCGCCCGAGACCTCAGAGATGGCAGCTGATGAAAGGAAGGGCAACAATAACTCTCCTCAGTGTGGTCGCTTAGTGCCCGCGAGAACGGCTGGGACAGCCAAGACAATGAAAATGAAGAAGAAGAGTAGGTGGGAGGAGTTGAGAGCGAACCCCGGCAGCGCACGCACGAGTACACGTAGCTCTCCGACCCCCATATCCGGATAGCGCGGGTGTCGGCGAACCAGACGAGGAGCTTACCCCTCACGTGAACGAGTGCGACTCCGAGTCTAGCGAGGACGAACGCTAACTTCGTTCGACATGACGGACATTGAGTTCACGAATTTGATACTATACCAGTCTATCAAGTTGAGTAAGCTCCACATGGCCGAGCGCCATGCGAAGTCCTTATCCATAGCATGGCATTAATAGCAACGTACGCAGCCACATGGCCCCATGTCATGAGGCCTAAAACTTGCAGTGGCCAGGTGCTTTGTTGCGTGCAAGGCAGATGTCCCGGCTGTCCGGAACTCAAATTCGGGTTTTTAGTCCCATACAAATGCCAAGTGACTTGTTGCCACCCACCAATCCAAAAGTCAGATTCCTTTCGTCGCAAACCGCCCGACGTCGACCATGGTGGTGCAGCGCCGCCCGATGGATGTGGAGGCCGAAGTCCCCACGGCCGTGTACGCGCTTGACCTGCAGCGCGTAAGCCAGCTGCTGAGCATCCCCGAGACGGAGCTGCTCTCGGGCTTCCAGGCGGACCCCACGCGCTCCGAGATCCAGGGCGTCATCGTGGACGCCGGCGAGGATGTCCCGTTCGAGACCGTGGGCCACGACGCCGTGCACGCGTCGTCACCCCACGTGGTGCTGGACGTCGAGGAGCGACCGCGTGTTTCCGCTCGCCCCAGCGCGTTGCCCCCGCTGCCTCCAGGACGTCCTACAGCCGTGCGCTCCCCCGCGCCATTGGCGGTGACCCCCACGTCGCGACGCCCTGCCGTGCGCCAAGTGCTGCTCACTGCGGCCGTGAGACCCAGCGGTCTGGATGCGAACCAGCGGCCCAAGTGCCTCATCCAGTTAGGACAGCAGACCATCATCAGCCACATCCTCACGCAGCTCTACGCGGCCGGTGTGGAGCGCGTCGTCGTGTCGGTGGCTGCAGCTGGAGGACAAATCATGGCGGCCGTCAAGCAGACGCCCTTCTACACCAAGATGCAGATCGAATTCTTGGACTTGGGGCGCCGCAATGACGATGGACACGCCCGCTCCATTTTGGCCGCGAGGAGCATGTTCCCGGGACCGGAGCCGTTCCTGATCCACACGGCGGATCACATCTTCGATAAATCCGTGGTGTCCAAGCTGTCGGCGTATCAGCTTGGAGACGCGGTGGCGTGTGTGCTGGTGGAGACGGATATTGCCGAGCTGACGGGGCTGCCGCCCACCACCGTCAAGGTCAAGATCAATGAGGACAACCAGCATGTGACGCACATTGGTCGTGAACTGGAGGCTTATGATGGTATCGAAGCTGGTCTGTTCCTGAGCTCGCCGGACATTTTCGACGCGTTGGAAGCGCTTGCAGCAGAAAAGAGTTATTTCTCGCTTGCCGAAGCGCTCGACAGCTTTACGTCTAAGTTTTCGGACGGCTCGAAGAGGTCGGCCGCTTCGACTTCAAGCCACCTAACGTACCTCCCAACGGCTGGAGAGACGTGGTTCAGTATTGAAACGGAGGAACAACTGGCGTACACGCAGGACACGGATGGCACGGCCAAGTTGTCTCCTTGGACGGTTTTCCTGGCCTCTACACCTGTCGGAGATCCGTCACTTACCAAGAATGTTGTGATTGGAGTGTCGGCGCCCGACCCGGATTTGTCACTTCGAGTTGCAGGAAACACCGACGGCTCCAAGCTCTTCCAGGGTTTTGTTGTGGGTGTGGGCAACGCGGATTACCTCGAGGATGAAGATGATGAAGTTGACGTGAACGTGAACGTGGAGGGCCTCACCCCTAGTGGTGCCTATGATTCGGAGTCTCGACCACTGTTGTCGTACAGCGCGCGCTCGAAAGGACTGTGGTCAAATCGCTCTGCAAAGTCTCCATTCTCTGCTCGTTCGTTTCTGGATAGTAAGGGCTCAACGTTTGAGAATGACGAGTTGTCTCCGTTCGTGCTATCGTTTCCCATGAATGACGAGACCTCCAAGACGGTCGAGGAGGTGAACTCAAAGCACCATGCGTACCTGATTGAGATGACCCCGGGCGATCCGTCTGGTGTTGTACCTCCTGGCTCGGGGATGTCCGAGTATTTGTTGGCTGTGCCTGGCAGACACGAACAGACTTTCGAAGAGGATGAGGCATCTATCGCGACGAGCTTGGTGACTCCGCGGGCAACACTGACACCGTTGCACAAAGCTACGATTTTGCCATCAGATATCACACAAATTTCCCTCAACACGCGGGGTTTCGACGAAAACCTCGAGGTGACTGTCGTGGTGAAACGCAAGGCACCGATCATCGGCTACACGTTGCTGCTTTCGTCTTTGTTCACGATCGCGTCTGTGGGCGTTGCACTGGATGAGATGGACGATGTCGTAACACCGGTCATTCGCATATTCTGGCGAAACATGGCCACATCGATGGCCACGTTTCCTTTTGCAATGATGATTCTTTTCCGCGGCGGCGATGAGCCACATGGCCCCTCCTGGAAGCAGCTGCTTCCATCCATCGTGGTGGCCGGTATGGCTTACGCGTTCTATCTGGGGTCGTTCGTCGCGGCGTTGTCATACACATCGGTTGGGCATGCAACGCTATTTAATAACGCACACTCGATGCTGCTCGTGTTCTGGAAGGTGGCGCAGCGACAGCCCGTGGCTCCGTTCGAGGCTTTGGGCGCTGCAATCGGCGTTGTAGGTGGCGGTATCACCACTATGGACACGACGAAGGGAGGACCCAATATCGTGTCACCTACCGCAGCAGGAGACCTCATAGCGCTAGCTGGCGCCGCAGGTGGGGCGGTCTACTTCTCGCTGGCCAAGAAAGTGCGTCCGCATATGCACCTGCTGGTCTTCCTTTGTGGTCTCACAGCTACATCGGCTATTACACTGCTCCTGTATATGCTTGTGGCCGGTGAGGAGCTCAGTTTATCTACAGACCCATACAATGGCGTGTTCGGGTGGTTGACCCCGTCCGTTCACCGGCTGCTGGTCGTGCTCTACCTCGTCTTTATCAGCGATGGTATCGGCACCATGGGTTACATTGGTGTGATGAAATACTTCGACCCAATCGTCGTGTCTGTGGTTTGCCTGATGGAACCCATCGTAGCTACGGGGCAGGGCATTGCCATGGGTGTGGATGCCATGCCCGGCCTGTTCACTTTCGCGGGAGCTACTCTCGTCATTGGTGGCACGTCCCTCGTGATTTACTCGCAGAGTCGCAAGACAGAAAAGATCGACGCAACCGAAGCTGTATTAGCGTCGGACGCTACTCCTCGTGCAGTGTACAGCACCCGCTCGCGTAAGCGAACCCCGCGGTACGGCAGCACACCTCACTAGAGGATCTGGATGCAGTCTCTACTGAATCTGGCGTTGAATAATAGACAATGTGTGTTTTCAAATTCATGCACTTGCTTGCTCGATCTTTACCTCCTCTGTGATGCTAGCTAGGATCACCAATTAGCATGCCTTGTTGCTGTCAACGAGCTGCACGACTACTTTTCCCAGGGCGTGCCCCGCTTCTAAGTATTCCATGGCCAGGTCGACCTTCTCAAACGGGAACACTTTGTCGATCACGGGGGTGATCACGCGCTGTTCCGCGAGCTGGCGCACCTCATCCATAACACCGCCGTCGGCCACGACGAACAAATACTCGTATGTGATCTGAGCTTGGCGCGCACGACGAGTCACCGAGCTGCTAAGGCAGTCCAGGATAACCCCCAGGAAATAGGAGACGCTAACGCCTTGATGATCTCCGCTTGTCGTGAATGATTTCCATGTCGGTGTCTCGGCGATTGACACGACAGAACCACCACGCGTGATGCACTCAAAACATTGCTTGGCCTGCAAAAACAAATAAGTTTCGTCTTTGGGTAAATCCACACAGCAACGAAATCGTAGGAGTTGCGTACCTCTCCAGTGCAATCCAGAGCAAAGTCATATTCAGCCAGCTCACGTTCAAAGCGCTCATGCCCGTAGTCGACCACCTCATCGGCACCAAGCAATCGCATCCGCTCCAACTTTTTGGTGCTAGCGGTCGTCGCAACCGTTTGTGCCTTCAGAATTCAGGGTTCGTTCAGTTCGGCAGCCCAATAACAACTTTTCAAACTTCACGAAGCCTCACCTTGAAAACAGCCTTAGCAATCTGAATAGCGACAGACCCAACGCCGCCACCACCGCCAGTGATCAACACCTTCTTGTTCTCGGGTAGTTGACCCAGTCGAAAGCATTGCAGTGCCGTCTGAGCCGCCAGTGGTAACGCCGCTGCCTCCACATGACTGCAAAAAGCAGTACACAAAAAAGTAAGTGGCTGGCTCCGACCCCAAGGTAAAGCCTTCTTACGTCAAATTGGCCGGCTTCTCGCTGATATAGTCCGCCCGCACGACGATAAAACTGCAACACTGGCATTAACCCACAAAATCTACAATAGCTGCCCCCAATCATCTACAGCAGCACGTACTCCGCCAGCGCTCCATTGCTGTCGTGCGGCAGCATACCAAACACCTCGTCGCCCGCTGCGAATTTGTCCACCTCGTCCCCACAATTGGTTACAACACCGGAGAAGTCGTACCCAACAATGTGAGGCCTGCAACATTACTCTCAGTCAGCAAATTGTCATCTTTTGGGCTCGAAAAAAAATAATACCAGGTCTCGTGCAGCAGCATCTTCAGCACGCCCTGGCGCCGCTTGTAGTCAATCTGCAGAGCACCAACACTACTTAGCAAGTTCTTCTTCTCCATACGCGAGAACTGTGAGCCTACAGGGTTGAGCGCGGCTGCGTGCACTTTGACCAGGACGTCGCTTGGGCCGCGCAGCTCGGCATCGGGCTGGTCGCCCGTTTGCAGGACGGTGGGCCCTCCGTATCTGCGGGTTGCATGTAGTTAGAGTGTGTAGTAGGGTGACGGAGAGTACGAGGGAGGACGGACGGACGCACTTGGTGTAGAACCACGAGCGCATCGCTTCTTGTTGTTTGGCAGATTGGGTTCTGAGCTTTTGTGTATCGTTTTAGCATGTATTATCAGACTATGTATATTACAGTACTGAACGTTGTAGTTTACGACATAGATTACGGGATGGTTTACGGATAAGGGGTAGTAATAAGGATAGGTAGGTTATTACTGCAGGATAAGCTTTATTATGCCGGAGACCGGATCCCTATTACAACAGCCGTGCGTTTGCCAGCCAATAGTAATCCAGTTGTGCCTCCAGAGCAGACAATTTAGCCAATGGCACAGAGTTAGAGGTAGGTAAAGTTTGTTCCAACTTATTTCCGGAAAATATCTGAAAATATCATTGCTACACTGTAATACACTATACAAACTTTAAGCTATTCTTACAATTATTCGATAAGTCCAATTTCGTTCAACACTGATGTGTCCTTCCACTAAAATAGTAAGAAACCCCCGAGCTCCCAGGTAGAGAACCACAAGCCATTTACGTTTGAGCAGCTAAGTAGGGCACGATGCGTAGGGCACCGTGCGGGCTCGACATACCCAGTGGGACGGTAGACCAAGAGCTCGCCGCGGTAAAGGTCTTTGAAGAGTTCCTCGCATCTGCCGATATGACAAGTGACAGCTTAGATTTAATGCATTTTACTCTCTCTCTCAGGAATCTAGCTTTCCTATGAAGAATTTCTACTCTCTACTAACAGCTTTCTCTATCTTTTTACAGACGAAGAAAAGTAGCAAAGCTCGTGCGGTTGATGGATTTTTTTTAGCGAAGTCAACTGCTTTGGGTATTTTTCTCAAACTTTTAACATGCTTCGCGAGCGATATACGAGTTCGCTATCGGACTCTAGGCGTGTGCCTAAATTCGCGATAAAATGGCAAGCTCCATTGAAGAGCGCAATTTGCGGCCAAACATACAGAAAAACGATGCTTCGGGGTGCACTGTATCTGATCTCTCTGTTTTGGTGTGGTACATGCTGAAGTGGCAATGGGCCTCAACGCTATATACGACACTGCTCTACTTACGATGATGTGGCACACGTTCGGTAGAGTTATCGACACATGCTCTGCGCGCAAGCAGCAACTCTCAATTGCTGCGTCGGGCGAGTTGTTTTAGCACATCGCGCGTATCAAGACATCGATTGTGCAAGGTGTCTCGATCTATAAGTCCCCTAACTGCTGGCAGCAATGTATGCTGCACGCTTTTGGTCTGTTTTTATCTGCTATGATGAACCCTCCGAATACATCTTCCTTCTTGTGCCGCGCCTCGCCATGTCAGACTTACCAGCCGGGCAACCGTACTCTCAAGAAGAGGCCGTCATCTACTGGGAGAGCCTTCAAACTGGAGGAGATAGCGAATCACAGCCAACTTTGAAGCGAGAGCCTAATATCGCAAGTTACATTACCGAAGTTATCGGGGATACGCTGATAGAAATGTCGCTTGCGCATCAGCAACGCGTGGACCCAGGTATGACGAGCCACTCCATCCGACGACGCTCTGCTGCGTATGCTAACGCATCACCGAAGTTAGCTATCCAGTGGATATCTACACGAGGAGCTTGGCTGCTTGAATTGCTCACTAAAGCATTTGCATACATTGGCACGAGCACACATGAGGATCAAAGTGTGGGGAAAGTTCGTGTGGGCTACCGGGCTCCAGACTTACCGGTTATGACGCCGATTTTTGATGATCTTCAGCTGCGCCTGTCGATCGTGGAGTATGGACAGCTTGCCACGCTGCGCAACGAGCTCTTTCATCACGTTATTGGATCGCCGGAGTCACGCTTCAATACGGCAATAGACGTTGCCAACTCTGCATTCGCCGCTCTGCTCATTCACATGGACACTGTGTCAGAATCGGCAAGAACTTCTAGCACACCTGCATACGTTCACCGTTACCTGTACAAACTTGAGCGAGGAATAGCAGCCACCAACTCTCGCCTTGGCTGCAGTATTTCCACGTCAACGTGCTGCGAGTGGAGTGGCCACCTGGCGAGAAATTGGCAGACATCTAACCACATCCAAGTCAGCAGCGCCGTTGCAGATAGTGATTCGCTGTTGGCATCAACGTTGGAGAATATATATTGGGCCAGCTCTCAGCTATAAATGACAGGCTCGCTCGTGTAGAAGATGCAATCACTGCCTCGCCGCGTCACCTTGCGACTGCAGCAGCTTTGTCGCAAGAAGAGAGTATCAATCTCCCACACAGCCTCCCGACTGCCACTCCAGCACCAGCAACAACGTCGTCGTTAGCTGGCTGCCTTCTGAACTGGTACATCAACTGCATCTGGGAAACTGCCAAGGAAAAAAAGAATAGAACAAAAGAGTTGATGCCAAAGCTGCCGTGAATATTATTAAGGCACTGTACCAAGAACCGTTCACGAATCTTACGCAACCGAAACAATCTGAAGCAGAGGAGCACTGCGTCTGCAAGCACAATCTGTGGTCCTTGGCAGTTGCGATGGAGAAGTCGGCGAACGCTCGCTTGCAATCCTTCGATGGGAAGAAGCCGACGATCAAGGCGTCGTCGCTGCGAAAGCGCTGGCGGGAACTGCATCCGGATGCATACGCATCGTTGGGGGCTCAGTATCTCATGCTGCAGTCCAATTGAGAAATCATCGACACCTGTATGCCTGTATCACACCGGTGGACATCAAGAGACCTTGCATAACGCTCGCGCACTTGATAGCAGACGATCTTACTTAATGCCTTGCATCCCTCGCTTCCTATCAGCACACACAGCGCAACAAACATCAACTTACAGCAACATACCAAATAATACAGCAACATATAACAAGATACAGCAACATAGACGAACACACACACGAATTAAACCAACGAGTTTGCCGGAGGCCGGGTTCGAACTGGCGACCTAGAAGCTAAGCTTCCTGCTCTTCCGCTGAGCTACTCCAGCGTGGAGGAGGGGGATAGCGTACCAGGACGAAGGTATCATCCGTCGTCGCTGTCGCCAAGCTCGTGTGCCACGCGGCTGAGAGTGCTGGAGCCGTGGCTGCCCCTGGCACGACCGACTCAGGCAGCATGCAAGCCGCCCTGCCGGGTCTTGCCAGATCGTCTGGGGTATGTGGGGGGAAGGCGGGGGAGGGGGCGTTTCGGCCGCTTGGGCGTGGCACCGGCGCTAGCTCTGCATCACAGCATCGGCGTCTGCTGGTCGGGCTGCTAATAACGGAATGATGACTGGTGGTCGAGAAGGAGATTTATATTTTCGTTAAATTACGATTTTAGCCCTCACCATCGACGTCCGGAATGAATAATCCCGCGCTGATTGGCGGATTTTTTTTCTGGCGTGGCACTATGTGACTCTATTGCAGATTTCCTGACTGACTTCCGGAATCTGCCAGTTACTGTACGCGTAAGTTTACGGCCGCCCCCACTCTATTTCGCTCGCGTGGGTATGCAGATCTGCTCCACTGCGGTGGCCTTAGCGTGTGGCAAATTTCCCTCAACACGCGGGGTTTCGACGAAAACCTCGAGGTGACTGTCGTGGTGAAACGCAAGGCACCGATCATCGGCTACACGTTGCTGCTTTCGTCTTTGTTCACGATCGCGTCTGTGGGCGTTGCACTGGATGAGATGGACGATGTCGTAACACCGGTCATTCGCATATTCTGGCGAAACATGGCCACATCGATATGGTATGGATGAATATGGTGAATTATCCGACCATACGTGGTGTTGTATAGTGTACGGTTGGTTTTTAACGATCAATCATCGAGCTTTAGATATAAATAGCCAATCAGGAACACACTACCAGATATTATCTACCAATGATTATTCGTAGGGTTAGGTAGGTCCTCAATACCAGCCATTCCGACGTATCGGGTCGGAGGGGCAAGAAACATATGTGTATCTCCATTCAAATTTGTAGTCTGTCGCCTATCACTTGCATATTTGCATCCTATCCGATATCTCCTGTCAAGGCATGAGTTTAGACGAGCTAAGCCTAGCAACACCAAGCAAACCAGGGCGACAGCTATCAATGCATTCAATGCCTTTGTAACATGGTGGCTAACGTGCCAGGCCACCGTGCGGCGCACGATGGACGGACGGACGAGAGTGAACGACACGGCGACAAGTCGAGGCAGGTCAAAGGGGCCACTGATGGAAAGATCTCGGCCACGATGAAGTGACCGGGGGACGAAAACGAGGATTGACGGCAGAGAACAGTTGGTGTGCTCGGCGGTCGCCAGCAGCTGAAGAGCATAGTCAGCGCTCACTTTGGGATTGGAGCTGGAAGGCGCAGGACCTTCCAAATCTGTGTTGAACAGCGCGGACGACGAACGAGCACTAGATCCGTATCGGCGAGCGGGTCTGGGGCATTGACGAACGAACGGATCTCAGCTGGCGTGGCGGCGCCGCTGTCGATCTTCGCGCGGACAACTCAGCCGACCGGTTGAGACGAACACCCCAAACGGACGAAAGGACGGAGCTACGATTGACGGCGACTTAGCTCGGAAGATGAGGGAAGGATGGACGGGTGTACAGGTAGGGAGGAAACTCCCCAGTCTGCTGCAGGTTGCACGTAGGGTGGGCGTCCGAGGCACGAGCCCGAGTGACTATGTGGGCGTCGTGGGCGGACAGAGAGAGGCAGAAGCGTAGACTTGTAGTGAATCGTATTTGTATTGGACGAACAACAAATAAAGTAGGCTGTAGCGGGGCTACACAGTCGGTTCACCTCCTACCTTAGTGCAACATGCACTAATGACCACATTCAGGTTGACCACTCCACAGAGTGGTCCACATTCAT
The DNA here is from genome assembly GCA_000500205.2 of Phytophthora lateralis. Lineage (NCBI taxonomy): Eukaryota > Oomycota > Peronosporomycetes > Peronosporales > Peronosporaceae > Phytophthora > Phytophthora lateralis. The sequence goes on along the minus strand of AWVV02005375.1, from coordinate 666 downwards.
ATCCAAAGAGATATTACTGGTAGAAAGAAGTATATTTCTACCAATAAGAGTCGTTCATTAGATAGGGACTCTGCCAGCCATCCGATGGCAGATCCCCTCATTATAGATATTAGTTTTAGGAGTAAACCCAGTTAACAATCGATTCAGCTCTCATTTTATACCAAAAGCTATCGTTTGGCACATTTATTTAAGTTTAAATATACTTGTGGATACAAGTATACTTAATCTAAGTTAAACACTCCTACGCTTCCTCGTACGCGCACACGTGTAAGCTAAAGTAGTGGGTCCAACCAGAACCATTGCACCTGGTAGCACTTTGTAGTCCGTCCAACGACTGACTAAGAACACGTTCGTATGGAATACGAACGCGGGGCCGAGAGCCTGTCCACGGACAATAACATGTCCATGGGTAGCCCAAACGCGTCTGCAGCGCATGTTGCGCGTGCAGACTGCCCCCACCTGTCGGACCCAGAGTGGGAGTCCCTCCAACGTCTGTCGACAGTCATTGGAGAAGCGGCAGTAGCTACGATGCTTCGTACGCTATCGCCGACGGAGCAACATGGTGTTGGTCTGGGTTTCATCATGAAGGAGCAGCGTGAAACCACTGCTCGAGCTTCGGTGTCGCCTTCGGCCACACCGCGCGTGGAGTCGTTGAAACTCCACGTA
>AWVV02005371.1:0-21336 GCA_000500205.2 Phytophthora lateralis | reverse complement strand
TTTATTGTCGGTTTCGACAGTGAGGCGATTACTATAGAAGATACCATTCAGTCATGCCGGCTTTGTATGTCGTTGTCTGTACTCCGCTCAATGGAAGACGCTCATTTTTAGCCACATTATCAGCGTGGTTCTACAAAAGCAGGATGCCACCTCCCAGAGTTTGTCTAAAATAAGTTCTTTCGAATAGTCAGTGTAGCCATCCAAGATGGCTACACCCGGTCACGTCAGACTTTCGACATTGAAGGGACGGTCACTACAGATCGCGCCGCACTGCTCGCTCGCTCTCATGAGCTCCTGCACCAAGTTCCCCGTCGTCCTCATACACGGTAGGCCCTGCAATCCCCATTGAGAACTCTTTTGACGTCCTTTTCTGCTCGCAGGCGTCTTTGGCTTTGGCAGGCAGCGTCCACTGTGGGGTCACTGGGTCCCCTACTGGCCCGAGCGGGAGCTGCAGCACATCAACCCCAACCACTTGCTGGTGGACGTAGGGGGCGTGTCCTCGGACCATGACAGAGCCTGCGAAGTCTTCTACCAACTCGTAGGCGGCCACGTGGACTACGGAGAGCAGCATTCCCAGGACGCAGGTCTGTGGCCTCGACAAACGTGAAGTTTGCATTGAAAACTCACGATTTGTGTGCTCACCAGGTCACGATCGTCATGGGGAGACGTTCGACAAGGCTCTGCACCCCAAGTGGAGCGAAGACAACCCCGTACACTTGCTGGGCCACAGCTTCGGGTCCACGACGGCCATCGAACTGTTCCAGATGCTGTCTGCAGACTTCTTCGGCGTCGGCAGCTCGCACAAGTGGGTGGTGAGCATCACGTGCATCGCTGGTCCGTTGACAGGCTCCACGTTGACGCACATGATCGGCATGGAGGACGGCAAGGTGGTTCACGGAGGGCCCGTCCACTTGCTGGGGATTGTGTTGGGGTTCTGGCTCAAGTTGTACGCCAAGTTCCCAGTGCTCAAGAACGGGTTGAATCTGCACATGGGCCACTGGGGAAGGTACTCGCTCAAGGAGATGCTGGTGGCCAACGGACCCGTGAACTCGTCGTGCGATTTGGTGGTTCATGGCACGTTGCCGGAGCACCGCATCTCGCTCAACGCTCGGCTGCAACGCATGGACAAACTGCATTTGCTGAGCATTACCACGTCGCCCAAGACTGTCCACGTTCCAGTCGGTGAAGGTGTGTCGATAGTGGCGCTGGGTCTGCTACGTTGGGGGAGATTCCCGAGATGGTGGCCGGCACTGGGAAAAAGCCGCAGTGTGCGCGCATTTGCCAGTGTGTTGGTCCTGTTCTATCTATTGTTCAAGCTGAAGAAGCTCGACGTGTCCAAGATGCCGACCATGTACGGCCTCAAGTGGCTCATTCGACGTCGCGCTAGAAGTCTCCCGATGATCTTCGACGGCTTCGAGCCTGGCAGCTGGGAGCACAACGACGGCGTGGTGAACATCCGCTCCATGTTGCGTCCGTGGTTCCCAACGCCGCAGGAGATGGAGAAGGAGATCAGCAGCAATGACTCGGCCCCGCCAGCGCCTTCTCTCTTGGCGACGTCGTCCTCTTCGTCGCTGAAAGATGCTGCACTGGCACGTTGTGCGTCTCACATCTCGATCGATGGTTTCAACCGAGACACGGATGACGAGCAGCAGCCACACGGACCGAGGCGCTTTGTAAAAGGACGATGGTACGTGTACCGAGTCGACAGCAACCACCTCGCAGGGACGTACTGGGACAGCAACGCCGCCAACCTGTACAAAAGTCTCTTCACACTGATGAGCAAGGAGTACGAATGGCAGGACGCAACGCCTCGTTCTTCTACCAATGACGGATATCATCAAACGTATCCCCACGGTAGTAGCACTCGCGCGCCATTCTATAGCTGATAACGAGTTCTACATGTAGCTCCTCGTCAACCGCAAGTACAGCAGTGATTCACCACACACGTGCACTGTTCTATATCATTTCGCACCTCGCATGGAGCCTAGCAACTCAACAACCACAAATCACATTTCCGGTCGCGTTCACTCACGAGGTCGTCGGCTTGGGCAAGACACGCCCAATGTGGAATCGCTGGTCGCCATATTGGCCCGAGAAAGTCCTGAACAGAACCACATTGTGCTGGACGTAACTTATTTAGTGGGGCTTCGCTTCGGTGCTACGACAACGTTCAAGCTGTATCAATTGCTGTGTCGGGACCATTTAACTACACCCTTACGTGTTCTGTATTGGACGCAACGGTTGACTCCAGCACTGCATCGTAGTTTCACCACCGAACATTGCCACGAGACGCTAGCTGTACTGCTTTTGATGCGGCGATACTGCCAGTCATGTATCACGAATTTGTTGTGCTACAATAGGAAATGTGACTCTCCATCTATCGAAACGTTCGATTCGAAACAGTTTGTGTAGGATATCTCTTGCATTTGCAGTCGTTTCCTAGCTGCAATATGGTGTATAGGGTCTGCAGGAAACCACCACTCAACACTGCCATCTACACAGATCAGTTCATTAGACAGCTACAACACGAAATTTCTGATGGCGAATTCAGCGACGAGCCTTGCGCTTGGATCGAGTAGACGGTTTGAAGTCACCCCCTCCACCGGAAACACGAATAATTGCTCGGCGGCAACGGTAGAGCAGATAGACAATCGTGCCCATGAGCGCTGCCAGGGCTAGGAAAAAGAGAATGAGACCGAACGGCTCCGGTATCAGCTCAAAGAGCGTCAGCAGCACGTTGATCAGCGGTCCAGCGAACAGCACGAGTATCACGAACACGGTGCAGAGGAAGAAGGAAGCGAAGGCGCGATAGTACTTGGGTCCCATTAGTGCCTCCAACACGTAGCAGGGGTTCCACATAGCCGAGAGGTGGAGGCGGTCGGCGGGCTCCGGCAGGAAAGGGAAATTGTTTGGCTCCCCACGCCCCAAACCTGCAGATCGGACTTCCGCTAGATGCTTGGGTAAGATTTCTACTGAAATCAGTAGCTCGCCAGCGCGCACACGATCGCCCGAGTGAGAATCCCGGGTCGTCATGGTAAGCCAGCTAGCCTCTTCCGGGTCGTCTCCCATGCCTAGACGGTGCATGAATGACCTGACGAGCGACTCGGCGTTCTCCATGTCGGCGTCAATTTCCTCCGGCTCCGTCTCGGCCTCGCCGTCAATATCAGCATCTTCTCCAGAAAGTAAAGGTTTCCTGTCATTGTCGCTTCCTTCGTCGTCGATAGAGATTACCACCTCACCAGAATGAGGTGACCTCAAACGAGCTGCAGATGTCGCGTCTTCTACAGCAGAATACCCAGAGCGCCTCGAAGCACCTTCATACGGCATACTCTCGGTGCCGCGAATGCGAACAGGCTTGGGGTTGGCAAACACGTTTACTGCCTGTTTAGATTTGAATGCTGTCTTAAGGAAAGACGTCAGGTCCACCACAGCATCTGCCAGGCAGTCGTCATAGACAACGTCGCGGTCCCACATCTGGAAGTGAAGGCATCCCCGATCCGCTTCCTTTTCTGGGTCCAGCGGTAGCTCCACGTCAAACTTCATGCGCCAATTGAACGATGCACGTCCATGCCTCGCTCGCCAATGCGTATCCGTGCTCTGGGACTTATCGTCGCGGTTCTGAAACCAACATTTCACAAACAGGTCGCTCAAGTCGGTAAAATCTCCTGCAGTGACATTCTTCGCCTTGTAGACGATGACACGGACTTCGAACATCTGCGGAGGCGGTAAAGAGATATCCAGCGGTCTCACAACGTTCATTTCCGCACCGGTAAGGATATCAACCCACAGTCGGAGGTTTCCTTGAGGAAGAGTGCTGGAAGGTGCAAATAGCGGACGAACCTCCAGCGGCTTGCGGCGCTCAGGACGCTCGGAGGACAGACCAAGCTCCTGCCACTTCGCATCAAACCAGCGATCTTCCAAGTCGATGAGCGTGGCACCAACAAAGTCATCGCCATCCACCGTAGTTCCAACCGCAGTACTCAAAGCCTTGCTTAGTCCAGTCGGAAGCGTCGGGATCGCAAAGAAGTCGTAATCCAACACTTCCAGTTTCAGCTCAGACGCACCAGGAAGATCCGCCTTGAACTCGTACATCTTGTGGAACTTCGGTGTCAGCGTCTCGGGCTGATAGTTGTCCCGATCATTGAACAGTTGTTCGCGACGTCGGCCGTCTCCCAAACTCACTCGCAGATAGGGATCGCATCTGTTGTTTACATCTTTCGGATGCAGGTTCAGGGCGTCCAGAACATACACGCGGACAAGATACGGCTGCGGGTTTAGGAACTGCTCCAAATCAAACAAGGGTGGCTCATCGCGCGACTTCAGAACGCGGACAATGCCCTTAAACTTCCCGACCGATCGGTAGGTGTCCGATGACTGCTCACTCGAATCGCAGCCATCTCGTGATGTGTAGCCTCGGAAAAGAGTGTATGTCTCGAATGGAGACTTCAGCGTATCTTCTAGCTCCCCTTCAATTACTTGCCGCTGGTTCATATAATGCGGGAGTTCGTCAACGTCATCGTCATAAACGCCGAAACTACCAGACGAGCATATTCCCGCAACGCCAATCTTGTTTGACTTGCTTGCTGCCGACTTCTCACCAGATGCATTCGGAGACCGAGCGTTTAAGACATCAGAGGGTACAGTGCCCGGAAATGTCGATAGATCGTCGCCGTAGTCGACGTATGGGTTACTCCCGCGGGTGACGCTCTTGCTAGACTCCTCAATGTAAAGAGGATTCGGCTCTCCGTTCGACAGCGGCATCTTTCGACTTAAGTCAACGGAACAGACACCGATCACCGGCTTGTAAAATCCACCAAGAAGCTGGTCATAGACCGTGACGTTGAGACGCGGCGCGAAAAGCGAATCAATCGGCATCTTCACCGGGACGATAATTCGTTGCAAGAAGTTAGGATTGCGGCTGCTCGGTTTGGAGGATGGATTCGTGAACTTCGGTTGGTTTGTCTTGGTGATTTCACCAATCTCAAACTTTGCGAACGGCGTGTTAATAGGCATAAAGCCCGTTGGTTGAAGCCCTCGGCACCCCAGGCACATGATCTCTACGAAAGCCTCTTCTGCAGGTGGGCGGATCGACTCTGGAGGCTCCACAATCACGCCCGGCGTGTCTTTCTTGATGAGGTCGAACGATAACAGCAGTTCGCCCTGTGTGTCGCCCGGCTTTTCGTAGCAAATGGGGTACCATTTTGGCCGAGGTGCCGAATATTCGCCGCTCGCCCGAATCTTGGAATACTCCGACGATGACATCTGTGGAAAGTCTGCCAAACTGAACTTCATCCCACCGATGTAGTCATCCGCATCGTAGCGATCCCAGTCAAAAACTTGTAGCGATACCTTGGGCAAGTACATCTCATTCTGGGGTAGTTCGACGTCGAGTACCACAGTCTCATAGTAACAAGGGTCTCGAGTTGACATTCGAGTGCTGACTTGACCCTCAGATCCAACGCAAGCCACCTTCACATACGGGTCCAACAGACCGTCAAAGTCGGCAGACGGCAGGCATTTTCCTTGAAAGACATGGATGAAGAGCACGTATTTCATGTATTGAACCATCGTGCTCGCATACTGCCGCCACTGCTGTGCAACTTCTTCCTCCTTCCGCCTCTTTTGATCAGCATCCTCAAGGCGCAAATTCATCAGCACGTTTCCCGTAAAGTCATGGTCCTGGAGTTCATCCAGTACTTTGTCTTCATTGAGTACAACCCAATGAGGTGGTGCGATGGTCTTAAGTGCTTCTGAATCTTCGCAAAAAAGATCTTTCGCGTTAAAGCGAGCGAAGCAAATACACCGCGATTCGTTCATTGTCTGGCGCACGAGGTGAACAAACACGTCGGGGACTTGATCAAGATCCTCTGGTAGCTCGGCGTCAACAATATCAATGTATTGGTTGAAGTGGCAGATGCCAGACACGTTATCCGCACGCGAGCTTTCGACGCTGTGGCGACCGACAGAAATCTTCAGAGACATCCGAGTGTTTCGGTTCCAGTTCGTTTTGCTCGTAAAAACAGGAATTTCTGTCCCGTAAAACAGCGCGGTGCGCAACGCGTACCTCTTCATTTTCGGAGAGATTGCCGTATTGAGCAGGTTTCGCACGTGTGCTTCGTCATTCACAGACTGTAGACCGTCTTCCACGCGCAGTGACATCAGGAGACGCCCACGATACGTGCTGGCATGTACGGGGTGATTTTGCATCAGCTGTAGGGCACTGGAATCGGTATCATATCCTACTGGAGGACCATACAGGTTTGACCACACGTGCTTAAACTGATTGGGGTAGCGCTGCACCTGCTTGAACGAAAATGGCCTCAGAATATTGGCTACGAGCTGATCCGCCGTAGTCATATCCCAGTCCCACATTGAAAGGAAGATATTATCGCTCATGGTGGGCAGCAGTACTGGGAACCAAAGTTCCTGGTTGAATATCACCGTGAGATTTTCGCTTCCCTTCACAGTAACCTTCTTCGTCTCCAGCACATCCTGCCCAGCGAAGTACGCTCGCAGATACCCATCGATACCTCCGTGCATCATCATGCTGTAGTCCATATCGGGAAGTTCTTCAGCTCGATAAATCGTAACCACCAGAAAGCTTAGCTTTTGAGAGACTCGGGGTGGGACCAGAACCATTGAGTTAATGTCTGCCTTTGTCTTCACCAGATGCTCGTCGGGATCTCTGTCTTCCGCAGGGTCGTACAGCTTCATTTTATCTCCAGGCCCCAGCACGACAAGGGAGATCCTGCCAACAATTCAGCACAACAATATCATCTGTCAGAAACGTATTTGGTCAGTAAGATAGAGAAACAAGAACGTACAGAACGTAGCCTTGGATATTGTCGCTGTTGGTTGTTCCACTGCCGACCAGAGCCACCCACTTTCGCTTCAATTCATGGTCTGGCTGGAAATACACGTATGGAATGTCGACGGAGAAGAATCCAACGAGATCATCAAACGAACGTGATATAGCTGACCGCTTCGCCGACGACCCAGGTCCATCGGCGTCGAACACCGAAATTTTGATGCTCCCTTGCTGGACAGTATCTTTGTCGAACTTCCTGAAGTTGAAGTACAGGTATTCATCAAACACACACGAGAGCTGTTTCTGTTTCACTACGGTGTGCTGGCACTGTCCAAGGCACTCCACCGAAACCACTGGGTCGCAAAGACCGTTGGCATCCATCGGCTGCAAGTCGCGCACTTCAATTATTCGCACCCGGATTTGGTAGTCACCTGATAGAAACTGCACGTTCGACAGCTCCGCCAGCATTTTCTGGCGCTCTTCTTCCTTTAGTTTCCGCTGCGCTTCAGCCTCCTCTCGCTTAGCATTGGCATCATTGTCGTCACCGCCGTCATTAATATCTTCGTTTGTATCGTCAGCATGGTTACCGTCATTCCCACCGTCATCCTCCGCTGCGTCTGAACTCCCTGGCCCACGCAACCCACGGCCACTCGGCACCTCTGTGACATTATCGATTTCTCCTTGCTCCAAAGTGCTGATGTCCCGGTCCAAGTACTGCATCTCAATAGCGAGACAGATCTTGCCATTTCCGTAGTTCATTTTGCGTTGTGGACTCAAGTCACTCGGGACATCCTTGTCCTTCGCTTCAGGCTGCTGCTCCAATGCCAGCCAGAACGTCTGCTTCTCTCCTAGGAACCGCTTGGTAAATTCATCCAAATCAATCACGCATCTTCCCATGAAGTCGCTCGTCAGTAAATCACTGTCCTCCACATTCAACTCCAGAAGCTGTTTCTCTCCAGGCACAATGAAAAAGTAAAACCTCTGTCTCCACGACGGATGCAGCGTCTGCTGCTGAGTCTTCGTTCTCTGTGACTGGTTCTTCGTGCAGGAAATCCGTACATACGGGTCGCTCGTCGCCTCAATGCCCGTTCCATCACAGGCAAGGAGTCCCAAGGCCTCCAGCACCGTCACCACATAACAATTCGGTGGCTGTGTCGGCTGCTGCGCCTCCACTTCTACAGACGATGCAGCGGCCGGTACACTCATAGTAACATTATCTGCAATAGGCTTGTCTTCACCTATATCAGGCGGTGCACTCCCCACTTTACGGGGCATTGGATCAGCCAGCTTCTTCTTAGGTGACGTCGGGTTCTTCTTGGGCGTTCCGCTGCCCTCTTTGCGTGGCGGAGCCATGAACGTCGGCTCGTACGTGGCCTGCACAATTAGCTGTCCGCAACTCTGCCCTCCAGCGTCCTCCAGAGTCAAGTTGTGCGTCGTCTCCTTATCGGGCGTGAGCGTCTTGATCGCCAGCGAGGCGCTGCCAAGGAGGACGTCCCGGCCGCGCTCGTTGAGCCCGAATACCTTGAAGGTGACGGCGTCGCCCAGCGGCTTCTTGACGCCGAACGTGAAATTTTGCGCCCACGTGGGGCTCGTCGTCTTGGCTTGTGCGGCCGTGCGAAGCACCACGTCGCCGCATTGCGCCTGGCAGTCTGTGCATACACGTTAACAGGATAACATTGCGAGGGGAGGTTGTAGAGCCACGTACACGGGTCGAAGGCCGTCGCCTGCCCCTCGCCGAGGCCTGAGGCGCCAGCCACCACGAGCCGCACGCACGGAGTCTCCACTTCCGCCATCTTGAATGCACTTCAGTATGCGCAAGTGCAACAAACGATTCCGCACTCCCAAATGCGCACTCGACGGAAAGATCGCAAGTGAGCTGGCTGATTTACTTCAAGCAGTTTTTGGCCAATCAGTGCTGAAAAGAGTGATGGTCACTGTGGTGTGCGCGTGGTGTTGCCCATTATTCAACATGACCTCGCGCTTCGTGCTGCTGCTGGCGCTGCTGCTCGTGTGTGCCGTCGTTTCGGCTTCGGACGCCGCCGACCTCAAGCTGCAGCTGGATGCGGATCAACCCGTGACGGTAACGCTCGCGGACGGCTCCACACGAGAGCTCACGGCCGCGGAGTTCGAGGAATTGGCTCGGGAGCGCGCCGAAAAGCAGCAGAAACTGCAGCCCATAGACGCAGAGGAAACGGCGCAATGGCAACGCCAGGAGCTACAGGAGATCGAGGATCAGGACCCGCAGTTCGCACTGCACATTGACATGGCCAGACGCGCCTTCCAGGAGCTGCAGCGCCACGGATATGCTCGAGGATATGCGCTCTCGGGCTTCAGCGAGCAGGAAGCGGGCGCTGGGAAGCAGGCGCCGGACTACTACGTGGAGCTGGTGTTGCGTGCTAAGAAGGACCCGAGCAGCGGCATCCTGGCCAAGACGGGAACAGGAACCAGGAAGGACGGCGATGAAACGCCGCTGGACTACGAGGTGCAGCTGCTGCTGGACGCTGAGAGTGAGTTTTGCCATCGTTCACAGTGGAGGAGTGTGGGTTTTGTGGTCTTAATTTGCTGTGGCATATGGAGACAGAGCGGTTTTCGGTGATTGCGGCGTGGGAGCTGAGCGAGAAGGAGCCGACGCGAGGACACAAGAGGAAGCGGGTGATGCGGTTGTCCATCCAGCCGACGGCGGCGCTGCTGGAGCGCAAGGCCAAGCAAGAGCGCCGCAGACCGGCGGTGGCGACATGGCTGCTCGCGGGGGGACTGGGACTGGTCGCCGCGGGCGTGCTTGCCATGTACTGCACGCGCAACCCGATCCCGAAGCTTAAGCCGCGGCGTCGCTCCAGCGACATCTGGGAGCTCGTGGATGAGAACGACAAACCAGTCAAAGCGGACAAGAAGAACGACTAGCGGAGCGAGACGTGATAGCCACCTGCTGAGATGCTGAAACGAGTGAATGGCCATACCTTTTGCAGTGCCTGTTGCAACACCCTGTGTACCAATAGCAGCTTGGCTGGTCTCTGCGAGTGCAATCGCACGACGACCCAACCAAGTGAGCCATTACTGCGGCTGCAGTGCAACCCGTCCCAATCGCAGGAGCGTGTTTGATGATGAAAGTGAAGCGTGAATTATTCGCCTCGGAGAGCTGCGGTCGCTGCATGGACGCCCATGCGGCTTCTCCCGTAGGTGTGGCGCCACTCTCCAGAGCTCTCCGCTATATCGGGCAGCAGACGAGAACGTTGCCGTCGTCTGCGTGGGAAATGGGACCAGTCTCACATCAAGTACGTGGCAGGTGGCAGTCGTCAATTCGCTGCGAGGCGGCAAACAGCTGCGAAATTACAATTCTGGCTCTAGCGCTCTCTTTCTGCCAATCGCCGCGGCTTCTCGACCTCCATACTGAGCCCGAGTGAGCCGGGAAATCAGACGCGCCGGCAGCGCAGCCAGTCAGTCGCCACTACTCAATATCCCGACTCGATGGCGACGCTGAGCGTGCTGATCACGGGCTTCGGCGTGGCGCGCGACGGCGGGCAAGCCGACTGCGTGGTATGCTAGGCCTGCGCGTGCCCTGTGATGTATGCGCAGCGTCTCTCACCGCTCTCTGGTCCCTACAGGTCTTCCTCGGCACGGTGCAGCAGGGCGGCGGCGGCCCCTGGACGGTCTACCGGCCCTTCGAGGCCTTCCAGCGGCTCGGCCAGCAGCTCGCCATGATCTTCGGCCAGGCGGTGCCGGCCTGTCCGCCGCACACGTTCGACGTGCGCTTCCCGGACTCGCTGGAGAAGGCGCGCGTGGACTTGAGCATGTGGATGATGCAGCTGCTGCAGCACCCACCCATCTACCAGTCTCACGTGTTCGTGGACTTTGTGAGCGCTGACGCCAACGTGCCACCCCCGGGGATGCAGGGACCGGCCATGGGCGGACGCGCCGCCAACGTGGTGGGGGATCTCGACATGGACGAAATGTTCGACTCCACAACAGACGACGACCCGCGCGAGCTGCGCGACGACGACGTGAGTTGCAAGAGCGTTTTGCAATAATTGCAGGCAGTGAATGACGTGCTGATGGTGGAGATTTTTTCCTTTTATATTTTTGTAGATGTTTCAGTTTGACTACAACACCGACATGTCTGGAGCGGGACTAGACCAACAGACGCTGCTGGAGGAGACGCAGATGCAACACAACCAGCAGCTGCAGGAGAAGAAGAAACGCAGCGAGAAGGTGACGCTCGAGGACTTTGTCATGATTAAGGTCATTGGCAAGGGCAGCTTCGGCAAAGTGCTGCTGGTGCGCAAGCGCGATACGGGACTCATCTACGCCATGAAGGTGCTGCGCAAGGAGAACATTATCAAACGCAATCAGGTGGAGCACACGCGCACGGAGCGGCACGTGCTCGGCTACGTGCGCCACCCGTTCATTGTTGGGCTGAACTACGCGTTCCAGACGTCAGAGAAATTGTACTTCGTGCTCGACTACTGCGCAGGAGGAGAGCTATTCTTCCACCTGGGCAAGGTACAGCGGTTCCCAGAGCACCGCGCGCGCTTCTACGCCGCGGAGATCACGTTGGCAATCGAATACGTGCACAACTTGGATGTAATCTACCGCGATTTGAAGCCAGAGAATGTGCTACTGGATGAGAATGGGCACATCCGTCTGACGGACTTTGGACTCTCCAAGGAGGGTATTCAGGATGACTTCTCGGGCGCCAACTCGTTCTGCGGGACGCCCGAGTACCTAGCGCCAGAGATTTTGAACCGCTCCGGACACGGCCGAGCGGTGGACTGGTGGTCGCTGGGCGCACTGCTGTACGAGATGCTCACAGGACTGCCTCCCTTCTACTGCCGCGACCGCGACCGTCTTTTCGAGAAGATCCGCAAGGGCGATCTGAGCTTTCCCAAGTATTTGTCGCCGAATGCCAAGGATTTGCTGAAGAAGCTGCTGGAGCGAGACCCGACGCAGCGTCTGGGGACCGGCCCTACCGACGCAGGCGAGATCAAGAACCACCCCTTCTTCGCAGAGATCAAATGGGACGCGCTGGCAACGGGACAGCTGCCGCCCCCATGGCGCCCTACGTTCTCTGGCGCGCTCGACACGTCCCAGTTCGATCGCGAGTTCACGGACATGCCCGTGGTCAGCCCCGACAACCACGTGCGCGGCATGGCGATGACCATGGGACGACGACCCGCCAACGGTGCCGCGTACGGCAGTAGTCTCACAGGCAATGACCCGTTCAAGGGCTTCACGTACACGGAGGATTCATATTTGCAGGACGGTCTCCCGGGACGCAGCCCGGGACTTTCCAGTACGCCAGGCCGAGGAAGTGGCCGTGTGCGGCACCACAACATGTAACCACGTGTAACAGGGGGGAGGGGGCAAGGAGACTCAGGGCCGTACCAGAAACGAGGAAGGGAGTCAATAGCAGAAGGAGTGGCAGGTTTTTGGGGTGTAATATGACAATGCTAACGGCAGGGAAAAGGCCATGCGCTGTATCGCTACTGTCAATTAGAGAAACTTTTTAGTATTGCGTAGTATGCAGTTTGAACCAGACGGCGAGAGAATACGGCACCATGCGCAGTTCGTGCAGGCCGAAGAGATGTCTAAGCTCAAAACTTTACCCGTTTTGTAGACTTGTGCTTTGATCGCCTCTGAATCAGCCTCTGAATCAGCCTCTGAGTCACGAGCCAAAGATACCATCGACTTCTTGGATTCGTTTGAACTGGTAGTTGCCTCGTCCATCAAACTGTTCATGCCAAAAAACGATAACCGGTCAGTCACGTTAACATTTTCCTACAATAGTGCAGCCAACACTCACCTGGAGAACAAACTCGTGATATTTCCACAGCGACCTGCGATGCGACACCGTAAAGAGCGTGATGTTCTGCTCCCGGCAGTAGCTGTACATTGCACCTTCGACGTCGACGCTCACGGCCGAAGTGCACTCGTCCAGGATGGCGAACTGGGGCTTGTGATAGAACAAGCGAGCCATCGCCACCCGTTGCTTCTCCCCACCCGACAACACGTCGGTCCAGTCGCGCACAACGTCCCAGCCGCCTTCACGCTCGACTAAGTGGCGAAGCTGAACCTTCTCGAGCAAGTGCATGAGGTCCTCATCGCAGTGGCCTGCTGCGTGGAGGTCGCTCAGCGAGTGAGGGTAGAGCACCTGATCACGGAGACTCCCCAAGGTAAGATACGGGCGTTGAGGGATGTAGAACAGTCCGTTAGGCTGCGGCTTGGTCAACTTGCCCCCACAAAGCGGCCAGAGCTCGCCCAATGTCCGGAACAGTGAGCTCTTCCCACATCCATTCGGCCCCGCGACCACAACGTTCATCCCAGTCGTGACCTTCAGGTTGAGTGACGAGACCAGCACGTCTCCGTTTGGAGTCACCAAAGCCACATTCTCGAACTGAATCACATGATCACAGTAATGCAGCTCCCCTTTCGGCAATGTAAGCTTCGGTTTGACATCGTCAGTCTCCACAAGGGAGCGCTGGCAATTGCCATCGTTGAGGTCCGCTAAGACCTCCATGAGCTCCGTGATTCGAGCGGTGAAGCTGGCGAGACGCGTGAGCTCCCGACCCGACAGCACCAGGCGTCCTGTGGCCTCTGCCAAGTTGATCATCATCTTGCCCGACCGAAAGTAGTCCTCCATGCGCTCTCCATACGTCAAATCAGCGAGCCGAACCTCCGAAGAGTCCATGAACGGCTTGGAGACGACGTAGTAGCCGACCACAATCGCCAGGTACTTGGCCACGATGGTGTCAACGGCACCCACCGCGATTCGGAACTGTCGACCCGAACGGATCCGATCGATTAGCCAGCGGAACGACTCGTCCAGGATGCCTCTCTCTCGGACGTTACCATTGTAGAAGGCGATCTCCTCACTGTGCGTGATGAGCCGCGAGTTCAGGAAGCAAAAGGCGCCTTCCGCCTGCTGCTCTGCAGTAGTGAAGCGGCCCATTGGCTGTCTCAACCACGTGAGGAACATTCCCGACGTCATTAAGTAGCTCAACATGATCGCTGGAGCCTGAATACCAACGGACGATGTCAACTTAACGGAGTATATGACGATGTCTAGCACAGGCTTGGTCAGGTTCAAGTAGAGCTCCGTCACGGAGTTGCTAAAGCGTTCGACGTCGACCGTCAGCAGTTGATCCGTGTTGGAGACGCGGCAGTCCAGGTTGGCCACCTTGTAGTACACGAAGCCCCGGAGGTACTGGTCGTACAGGTGCTGAGTCAGTCTCGTCCGGAAACGCAGACTCAACTCGGCTTGGCCGTATTTCAGCAAACAATTGACGCACGACATGGGCAGCATGACGGCCACAAAGCAACGCAAGTGGCGCATGAAATCCTGCTGCGAGCGAGAGACGATGGCTCGCTCGATGGACGTGAACAGGTGCAACACCGTCATGTCCAAGGACGTTTTAGCTGCCAGTATGACGGCGACCAACGCTGCAAAGCCCACTTCAGCCGTGAATGGGCCAGGCACAATCACTCGGAACAGGCGCAGGAACCGACGATAGAAGTCTCTATCCACCGCCGCCTTCAGTTGACCAGGTTGCTTTCGCGTCTTCAGGGACGCCAGCTCCTGACTTGAAGAATTGACCTTCCGACGTCCATTTTCTCGGATTGCGAACGCTAACCCGACCAATGCGCTGATGCTGGCGACTGTTCTTGTCTTGGACTGCACTGCCATGGAATTGTACCTCACTTGTTGCCGAGAGATCACTTGGAATTCTGAGCTGGAAGTGCACAAACTCTGTGACTATTTCGTCAAGTTGACAGGAATGAGCTGGGACAAGCAATGCTCGCGACATCTTGGGGGCCTGTTGCTTCCCTTTCCTCCCTTTGATGACCGAGCGCTTTCGTCTTGAATCAAGCAACAACGCTTCTTCTTCTTCTAGTTCATTTCGAGTTTCCTTGACAACCGCACCTGAACGATGCAGGTGATGATGCTCTTGACATTCACCACATTGACACTCCTGCTGTCGCTCGTCGACGCTGCGCGGCTGGTGTTCTCCACCAGTGCGAGCCTCTCCACTGAGCACATCAACTACTCGGCTGACAAGACTCAGCGGTGCTACTCTATGTCGTGCTTCGACAACAAGGCCGCGCTGGTGTCGTGGGAGGACCTCGCCAGTGACGGGCGCCTCGTTTTCTACGACGGCGAGGGCTGCACAGGTTCGTATATCAAGGGGTACGATAAATCCTCTTGGGCGCTCGAGTTCTCCACCGTGGGCTTCAAAGGCAAGACAAGCTCCTTCATGATCTGGCAGTACAGCGTTTACCCTGTGAACGGACTAGTAGACATTTGTGAGGAAAGTGCCACAGTAAACAACAATAGCTCAGCTACTTCGACGTAGGCAGCTCCACCCTGTACTGGTAGCCACCGCTCTCGAATTGTCGTAAATGAAGCCATTCCGTGTCAAGCGTGGCGGATGCGTGTCAAGTCGCAGCTAACCGAAATGCGCTTGAACCGACGCGCGCCCGCCCAGCAGATCACTTCAAGCTGCGCCTCCAAGTCGCCTGTTTGCCGCGGATTGGGCGCCGACACCGCAGTCTCTCGATGAAGGGCGGAGCTGCTCCAAGTGTGGCCGAGTGCGCGGCTTCGCTGGACGAAGAGGACGCCAAAGTGTCTGCTGCACTGCGACGGACGCCCCACGACGACTCGAGCGCGGCCGAATCCGACGCGTCGAGGCGAAAGGGTGCCATGTCCGCGTCCGGATCGGACAATGAACCTGCAGGCACCAGTGGCGCGCCATTGAGTCATCGAGCGGTGGATGCATTGCGACAATCGCCAGTGGTGGAGATGCACCGCAGCTCGAGCGGACGCAACCTGAGGCTCAAACACCTGTCGCTGGCCGACGGAGCGCTGCTCTCAGCGCCAAACGCGCTGACACCGCGAGCTCCTTCCGGGCGGAGACCTGACAGCAGGCAACGACTGTATAGCGCCGACTGCAACAACAACAACGGACCTGGGAACAACGACAGTCTTCTGCAACGTAGCAGCAGTTTCTCCATCTCGGCTCATGCCCTGAAAGACCTCGAGCGGGTGCGGTCTGCTACGGACCCGGAAGGGCTCGCAGAGTTGTGTGAACAGCCTGAAATTACTGCGAGAGGCAGCGACGACGACCAGCAGCACGGATACAGTAGCGACGAGAGCGACGAGATCCACTGGGACGCACACGGATCCCACAACAATTCAGAACCACACGGCCAAGCGGCCGAGGAAGAGCAGGTCCAAGCCAAAGCTGTGTCAAACTTTGGGCTGTGGGGGAACGCTGCCAAGAGCAAAAGGTTACCGGACGCGATTATCTTCTCCGGGTCCAGTGTGGAGCAATCCAAGCCCAGCAGGGTGCAGCCTGTGGAGGCTAAAGGTAGTATGCAAATGCAGCCTCCAACGGCTCGAGAAATGGTTTCACAGCTGAACGTGACGCACCCTCATCTAGCAGCCCTGTCAGCGCTGGATATCCCAAAGTCCATGTCTCTCACACGGTCGACGTCGCCTCGAATCGGACGGTCGCCGTTCTCGTCGTTACCAGACACTTCACTGCGACGAATGGCAGCAGAGCGGACAAACACCCAGCAAGTGGAGGCAGAAACAAACTTTTCTGGCAGTAACCCCATTACGCAGTGGAAGCGGGGTGAACTCATTGGTGAGGGTACATTTGGAAAGGTACGACGTACGCTGCATTGACAGCATTACAGGCTGTTTAATACTCCACACTCTTGTCGTCCGTCAGGTTTACAAAGGCCTGAATATTTCTACAGGCGAGCTCTTTGCACTCAAGGAAATCGAAATCCACTCGAGCCCCAACGCCGACCAGGTCACCCAAATGCAAAAGCTCGGCGAGGAGATCGAAGTCATGAATAATCTCAGCCACAAGCACATTGTTCGGTGTGTTCCGCGTCCTTTGTGCGCTTCGCTCGGCACGGCTAGCTCTAATGTATTTCCCCTCCGTGTCTAGCTACAAGGGGAGCCACAGAGCGGCAAACCACTTCTTCATTTTCATGGAGTACGTTCCGGGTGGGTCCATAGCCAGGTGCGCCAATACTGGATGATCCTTCTCGTCTTGAAAGTCGCTGACTTGTACGTGCTGCGAAACAGTATGCTGAAGCAGTTCGACGCCTTCAGTGAAGACCTTATTCGGATATTCACGCGGCAAATCGTGCACGGAGTCATTTATCTGCATCAAATGGGCATCATCCACCGGGATATCAAAGGTTAGTTAGGTACACTTGGATTTTTCCAGTGATATTCTCTTACGGTGCCTTGATTTTTCAGGTGCCAACGTCCTGGTGAACGAGCAAGGCATGTCCAAGCTGGCTGACTTCGGTTGTTCCAAACAAATTCCGCAGATGTTGACTACGAGTCTGGAGGAGTCTCTGCGCTCGATTCGTGGCTCCATTCCGTGGATGGCGCCCGAGATAGTGAAGCAAACTGGGCATGGGTACAAAGCGGACATTTGGAGTATCGGGGCGACCGTGATTGAAATGGCGACGGCAAAACATCCGTGGCCGCACTGTCATAACGGCCTCGCTGCCATGTACACCATCGCGATGGCTACGTCTCCACCGCCGCTGCCCGAACATTTATCGCCCGACGCGAGATCGTTTCTCCGGCGCTGTTTCTGTATCGACCCGGAAGGTAACCAGCCTACTCGTGCAGCGATGTTTTCTATGCACTACTGACTGTTTACGTTGCTGACAACAGAGCGAGCGACGGCATTAGAACTCGCTGAACACGCGTTCTTGGCCCAGAACTAAGTGTAACAATACGAATAGTGACACAAACCAAGCAATAAGAAACCATCCTAGAAATCATCAACAATAAAAAATCAACCTAAGATTGCACGAAAATTGACCTTCCGTACCCTGCGTTACCACGATGAAAACTTGATGAATTGTGTTCTTGTCATCGTTGCGTTCGTATCAACGGGCCACGCATGAAACTCCGCATCTCCAGTGGTGGGAAACCTACCGATTCTTCAAAAACGTTTTCATTCAGCACGGCGCAACGGTGCTACTCGCTGTCTGGCTGCTGGGACAACAAAAGTCGAGCGGCAGATTGGTCAGACATCCCATCGGGCTCCAGGATTGACTTTGCGCGTGTCCACTTGTCAGGAGACGTCTCGTTCTTCATGGTGTGGCAGTCGGGGATGTACGCGACGTCGGGATTCTCGAGCATTTGCTACGAGAACGCTCTGATTCTGACAGGAGACCAGCTAAACTTGCTCAATGCTCGCTCTTCGACAGCGAATTCCAGTATCGATGGAGTTGAAGGGATATGAATCTGAATCACAATGTTGGAGTATGTCTTACGTAGCGTTAATCTGTTTCTTTGCCAGTAACTGCAAAAAATCCTTGTAGTACGAGTAGTTTGGACTCGCCGTCAGCGCAAATTTGTCCAGGCCCAGCATTTTCTCAACGTACTCTTTGGGTCGATTCGCCGAGGCCCAAATCTCCACTTTGACCTTCATCTCTGTTGGGCCGACTTCGCTGCCGATCTTGACCTCCTTACCGCTGCTGCTGAGCTTGAACATTTCGTCGTCGTACATCCTGGCATACCGCACGTACGACTTGAAATCGCTCCTGGTTTTTAGAAGAGCCTCCGACACGCCATCGAGTTTGTAAATTCCCCATGCTTGATGCGTGGTGATCCCCGTGGACAGCCATTTTTCCATCCGACGCCCTTCGATACCGTACAGGAACTTCTCGTAGTACTTGTAGTTTTCACTCCCCCAGAACGCATTTGTAGACCGACGATCGAGGTCAAGCACTTTCCGCACGTACCAGCTAGGCCTCTCTGCCGAGATCCAGATATCCACCTTCGCATTCTTCTCTGCTGTTGAGCTCCCAAATTCAAGATTCACATCCTTGTCCTTGTTTCTTAGGTCGATCATCTTGTCGTCATACATCGTCACATACCGCGCGTACATCCTGAAGCCGTCGCTGTCCTTGAATTGGGCTGCAGGGATATCATCCAACTTGTTCGCGTTCCATACGCTTCGCGTGGAAACCTCTCTAGACAGCATGTCGTCTAGTTTTCGCCCTTCCAGTGCGTACAGGAAATGCTCGTAGTACACGTAGTTCGGGGAAGCCTTGAGAGCAGCTCCCGATAGTCTATCCAGCCCCAACGTCTTCTTGACTTGTTCATCGGACTTTCCGACATTGAGCCAAAACGTTGTTCTCATCCACTTTGTGATCGCCGGGATAACTCTTTCTTCGTCGGCAATAGACTTGGAGGCTCGTAGTGATCTCCTGCCAGCGATGGTGAAGAAATTGGTGGGAAACTTGTGCTCAGCATCGAGCGAGGTGATTGACGACGTCGGGATTCGGTGAGAGCTGGATGCGAGCGTTCCAGAGGTGGCGAGCAGGCTGATGACCGCCGCCAGCAACGTGTTGTAAAGGCGCATATTTGGAGGAGAACAAGCAGCCAACGAGCTTGAGCTCAAACGAGTGGATTGCGGACTGGTGGTGTTGCCCCAAGCCACCTTGTCTTCATGATTAGATAGCCGATCGTTAGATTACACCTAAGGCTTTGGGAACCGGCTTAATCGGTTCATTCGATTTGAGACCTGAGACAGCGTCCTTCATTTATTAGAATCCAATGCGTTTACGTGACAACCTCTACAGGTTTCCTTCGTCGTCAAGGAACAATGCTGACGACTCGAATCTGGCAGTCTTGGACCAGGTCTGACCGTCGAAAACGATCGTCGTTTGCGATGAGGGCGAGCAGAAGGTAAAATCTCACAGATGGGCGTGAAGAGTACACAAATACAAATACGCCGAATCTTGAGGTTGGAGGGAGAAACTACATTTTTTGCACTCGCATTTTGCGAGTTACTACATTATATATTTTGAAGAGCTACTTAGTCGTATCATCACGGATTGACGCAAATCAAAACACAAGTTTGTCTAGATCTCTTCCATCGAGGTCATGAGAGAAAATGATAGCAAGCAACTGTTTCCTACTACAGATATCGTGTTCTGGTGGATACAGAGTCTGCTGTCACCAACACATCCTCCGTTGATCGATTACGCTGGATTACTTGAAGCACTTTGCGATACAGTTAAATGATCGTGTTTGGGCTTTGGACTTCGCCCACATTTGTATCTTGGCTTACAACAAGTTGCCAATATCAAGGAAGCACTGCTCAATCCCACACATACCCGACCAGTTAGTAACCAGGGGCGTCGAAAACAGCCAGCAAGAGCTTCCTGTAGTCACCGCTGACCTCCCCGTGGATGCGGTCACGGAGCTCCTTGCGGTACATCTTCTTGTACACTGGGCAGATATCGCGCAGCACCAAGTGGTAGCGCACAAGCGCCGCACTCAGCGCGTCTTCGTCCGTGCCGAAGCTCTTCATAGTCTTCTCGAAGAGCTCCGACAGCAGCTCAAGTGGCTCCAACGCCATGCGAACCAGGAAGAGCAGCGCGTCCTCCGCATCCCCGCCAAACTCCTTCTTGACCGCCTTGATGAGGTCGTTTTTGTGCTTCGTCACGTAGGCCGTGTTGACCGCTCGCAAATGCTGCGGTGGACTCGTCACCAAGATGCCGATGAACGTGCGCTCGTCCGTGCCCAGGCGGCCTTGTCCAGCCTTGTACAACGCTTTCGCATCTGCATCGGCCCTCTGCGGGGTGTGCAGGGCGGGGTTGAACTGCTCCAGCGGGGCCTGCAGAGCGGCCAAGATGACCTTCTTCAGGTCGCCACTGAGCTCTCCGTCCAGGACGGAGCCCAGGTCGTGGCCGAACTTATCGAAGTAGCTTCTCTTCAAGATGGCTAGTTCTACGTTGGTTCTCCCCATGACAACGGGGTAGATAAGTTTCTCCTTGGTCCCGAGCCCCTTGGTGGCGTTCCGGATGATGGCAGCCTCGGCTTCTGGTAGAGGCCGGGAGATGAGCTGCAGCAGGCGACCGAAGTGGCCCGACGTCTCCCCCTTGAGCACCTTCTTGAGCTCCTTCCCGTACAGTTGCTGGTACCGGACGGAGATGAGGTACCGCTGGTCTGCGGACTTGGTCCCGAGTGCGACGATGAGCTTCTTCTCGTTCGTGCCCAGCCCCTTGCAGGCGTCGTGGATAGTTTGACACGCGTGGTCGATATCCGGCGCGAAGTTGAGCGAGACCCCGTTGTGCACGGCGTGGTTGGCCGGAGGATACAGGTTCAGCATCGGAGATAGTGGAGACTTGGCCTTGCGGTACCAGAAGGGAAAATGAAGAATGAGCGAAGTCCAAGTCAACATGGAGGTGGTGTTGGCTGACCTGATTTGTAGTGTCTACATGCAGAAGTGAGTAAGTGAGATCATTAAATGATCTCACTTACTCACTTCTGCCTACAAATTTTGTAGGCTGACACTCTTCTTAGTTGTAATAGTCTCTTGACCAATTTTGTGGTCACTCGATTGTATTGCGGTTAATGTATGGTGCTGTCATGAATCTGAGCTGTATGGACATTGTGACGGGAGTCACACAGCACCTTGCGCTGAGGAAGTGCTAGGAGTATACAAACTCCAAGTGAACGGCAGTTCACTAGTTCCCAGTATGGA
>AWVV02005370.1:0-12034 GCA_000500205.2 Phytophthora lateralis | reverse complement strand
CCCAACGCCGCCTATAACCTCTTACAGGTCATTCGATCTCACCGCGTCAACGATAGCTTCCTCCTCCGTTGCAGCGAATTCGTAGATACGTTTCATGACATGGTGCAGCGCGGTGATCTTAACTTGGTTTCACATGCCAGAACGCGAGGACGGTTCCAGAAGGTTCTGGTATGATGGGTAATAATATCAGGAATGTTTGTCAAAAAAGGCAACTTGTGTCGGTGGTCTCGGTTGCGAGCGTCACACTCCGATTTACCAGCTGAAGCGCAAGTTAAACTGCAGACCTGACCAAGATGGCTCGTTCCCGTCGTTCCAGCACTCCCGCCCGCAAGTCCGCCCCGGCCAAGACTGCCCCCGTGCCTGCCAAGCAGTCTGCTGCGCCGGCCCCAGTTCAGGCCAGCGCCCCCAGTGTCGGTGGCGGCCTCATGTCCACCGTCGCTGAAGGTTTCGCCTTTGGCACAGGCAGCGCCATCGCTCGCCACGGTGTGAACGCCGTCGTGGATTCGTTCAGCGGCTCCAAGGAGGAGCCTGTCGCTCAACCCGTGGCTGCTGCCCCCGCCCGGAGCTCGACGGCCGCTGTGTGCGCCAGCGACAACAAGGCCTTCCTCGAGTGCATCGACCGCAACACAAACGACGTCGCCGCCTGCCAGTTCTACCTCAACGCTCTGAACCAGTGCAAGCAGCAGAGCATCAACCTGTAGAAGGGGCCTGCCGGTTGCTACTGTACAGTAGCTCCATTCTGCACCAACTGTGCCTCCAGTAAATACACTATGATTTATCTACAAGCCTTGCAATCATGAACAAACTACAGTCAATAGGTAGTATATTGGTAGAGCTAGATAGGCTGCTCTCACGCTAGATGTAGCGAGGCACTACGCGCCATGACGCATTGACACTAAACAAGCGACCGAGTCTCCACCACTCGCGGAGCTGTATTTGTCAGCGTGGAGGAATCCTTAATAAATCACCGCCCCGCGTGCGACTGCAGCTGCGTCACCATGCTATTCGTTGTGCATCCCGAGTGACACCAGACCTGGTTCCAAGATGCAGCCCACAGCAAGACGCTCGATACCCCCACGCTTAGAACAAACTGGACAGCTCCCCCTTAGGTCTTCTTGACGATTTGCACAATGTCTTCATCCTGCAGCTGGTGCTCCTTGCCCACCTTCTGCGGTTGGTGCTTACACGAGGCACCCCAGACCCAGGCGTACTTGAACTCCTTGAGGAGCGTCTTGTGGATGCGCTGGCAAAAGTTCTCGACCGTCGGGGACTCCTCGTGCAGAATCACGGGCGCGTTGTAGTCCGGCAGTCGTCCGCGCGGCTTGGTGTAGATGCGGATCATGTGGCAGTAGTCCCAGATCGTCTCAAGCAGTTCGTCCAGGTTCCATCCGTGGTGGGCCGAGATGACGACGTTGTGCGGGATCTGGTCGATGATCGTGAGCTCCTCGATCGTGAGCTGGTCGATCTTATTGAGCACGTAGAGGCACGGGATGTACACGCGGTTACCCTCAATCTGGTCGATGAACTCGTCCACCGTCACGTCCGCGCGCAGCGTCACGTCGGCGTTGTGGATCTTGTACTCGTGCAGGATCTGGTAGACCGTGTCGGCGTCCAGCTCGCTCTGCGGGACCGTGGTCTGGAAGTTGACGCCGCCGCGCTCCTTGCGGCGGAACACCATGTTGGCCGGCTTCTTGTTGAGGCGGATGCCGAAGCCCTCGAGCTCGAACTCGATGAGCTTCTTGTGCGTGGCGGGCTTCATGGCATCCAGCACGATGAGGATGACGTTGCACGTGCGCGCCGTGCCGATGACCTGTCGGCCGCGGCCTTTACCGTCCTTGGCGCCCTCGATGATGCCGGGCAGGTCGAGGATCTGGATGCGCGCGCCGCGGTAGTTGAGCGTACCGGGGATGGCCGTGAGCGTCGTAAACTCGTAGGACGCCGCCTCGGAGAAGGTACCCGTGAGCTTCGTGAGCAGTGTCGACTTGCCCACAGATGGGAAGCCCACGAGCCCCACGCGCGTGTCGCCGGCCTTGTTGACGTCAAAGCCCTCGCCAGTGCCGCCGCCGCCCGACTTGGCGCCGGCGTCCGTCACCTCGCGCCGCAGCTTGGCGATCTTGGCCTTGAGCAGACACAAGTGCTTCATCGTTGCCTTGTTCTTCTGCGTGCGCGCGTACTCGGCCTCCAGCTCGGCGATCTTGGCCATCGCGGACGACATGGTGACGAGACTCGGCGGTAACGTTAATGGGGAGGAGTGGACGGGTGGCCGTGAAGCGACCCAAACTATCGCACGTAGCCGCCCAAAGCAAGTTAAATTGGGCAGCAACTATGAGAGCCTACATTATTTCATGCTTTATGAAGAGGAACAGGTTCTGATCCCCTCTGAGCTTCAGTATTGAACCGTTAGACAGCAATGGGGTGCTGCTCGTCCAAGGCGCAGCTTCCGACTGTGTCGGAGCCGGCGCGGACGAGGCCACCACCGCGTGTACAGCAGCCAAGACGCGGTCAGCCGATTGGAGGAGGAGTCAGCGTGCAGACCAATGGACCCGAGCAGTCAGCCGCCGAGAAGCGCGCAAGGGCGGCGGAGGCGGCGGAAGCGCGCAAGGGCGACTGGCGCCAGGGCGGCTCGGCCGACCCAGACAAGGCGCACAGCATCGCACAGCGCCGCGAGAAAGATGATCTGCTGGCCAAGATCTACAACCGCTACACTGTGCTGGGGAGGGAGCCGCCCATTGGGCTGCCGTCCTGCGACCTGGACCAGCTGCGGCGCCACCTCGAGACGCTGCGCTGACGGACATTTGCACGAGATTTTGTTGTTGAATATATCGAGAGCGCTGACAATTACAGCGGATGCTCCGGGGATCTCTTGGGTCTTTGCTGCTTGACGTCGTGAGCATTGAGTTTGGCGACGTTGACCGGCTCTTTGACAAAAAGTGTAGCCATGCGACGATGATCTCAACTTGACATGCACTATATTTTTCATGCCACGGCGATCTTTTGGATGTTTGTGGTGGCATTATCATGTCGTTATGATACCTACGTGGCCGTCGAAACCATATTCTGCTGGCAAGACGGCACTGGCGAAGAGCGAAGAGCTGCAGAGCAACGCCAGCAAGAGTGAGACGAACGTCAAGGCTGTTGGCGGTTGGTACTTCCGTGCCGCTTTCTTCATCGTTTTCTCTCTCAAAGTTGGTTGTTGTTTGATTTGTTTTTGTTCATCTTGCCGCCGGCTCTCGCGCGTCCACCTGCGGTCGTCGCTCGCTGCTCGGCGCTTCATTTCCTTTTAATCTGCCTGCCCTGTTGTCGTCGGTAGCCTGGCCAGCGCGAGAAACTCTATAGTTTCGCTCGCTACTCGAGGAAATAATTAAACAAATCGCTGAGGGATACAAGACCCACGCAGCGCGAATACTCGTCCACACACACGAAGCGGTGCGCCTTGCATGCCGCGAACCGCTCGAAGATCATGTGTAGCGTGTCTGTCTTATAGCACAGATGTAGGCCTTCCCCGACGTTACCCTGTGAACGCAAATCTCCTGTCAGCAAAAGGTACTATTTGATCGCAAACAAGAACAGACACCACTCACCTCAGCAGCTTGGATCCTAAGAATCTCTCCCACAGGCATGTCTAACTGGGTAAGTGACCGGTCCTTCACCAATTCGGTGACGTTCGATACACAATAAATATTCACAACAACGCCTGTACACGAACAATGCAAGGAAGCAAGCACATTGAGCACAGTAAACTCATAAACACAATATTGCTCTCCACGCACGCACTTACCACTTGGGTCAACTATCGGCACAGCTGAGACCCTCCGCTCGATCAGGGTGTGCAGCACGCGAATAAGCGGCATGTCTTCCGGAACGGTCACGAAGCCGCTGTAGACGCCTATGCCTAGATCGAAGATGGGCTGGTCGAACAGCCGACGCTGCTCGCGGAAGGTGGCCACCAGATATTCCAAAATCCCGCTGTGCGTGATGACAGACAAGACCGAGTTCTGGGTCGGGTCTAGTACGGGAAGTCTATGAAGCCTATTGTCGCGAAGAATCTTACACACATCAAAGAGATTGTGCTCCGGGGTGACGGACACCATCTCTTCCCGTGTTGGTGCCATCGAGAGAGATCGGGGGATTTCTGCAGTACATCACACCGTTAATCATCCCGACAATCTTCTCATCATATTTCCCCCAGGCTTACCTCTCCAAGACGCAATGCTGTGTTCTGCTAGCTCGTTCATTGGCGACCCACGGATGTAAAAGTGGCGCAGGATGTTGACAAAATCGGTCGCCGTGAACATGCCCACGAACTTGCCCTGCTCGGCATCCCAGACGGGCACCGACTTGATATCTACCAGTAACAGCAGAAAGCAAATTCAGCGACCATCATCTCTATGTGAACCCCCTCTGTGTCGTACCGTGTTCTACCAGCGCGAAAAAGGCGAGGTTGATGGGGATCTTAACGTCGAACACCACGACCTTGCCACTGTTCTTGATGACGTCGTAACACTGCGTCTCTCTCAGGAAGGTGGCGATGACTTGCTGGCCTTCCTTGACAATGTCCATCACCGAGGCCTGCGTCAAGTTGAGCGCCGAGGACGAATGGGAGCGCTCCGAGTCGCTCATGGCCTGGTCCTCGTCCCCCTGCAGCTGCGGCAGCAGCGCCACGTGTGTACGCGGCATAAGTCCGTTCGCGTCGGCCATGGCGTGCATCGTAGTGGGGGTGGAGGGGTCGTTGAAGCCCGAGGTGGCGCTGTGCGGGGCCGGCGGCGGTGC
Organism: Phytophthora lateralis; assembly: GCA_000500205.2. Taxonomy (NCBI): domain Eukaryota; phylum Oomycota; class Peronosporomycetes; order Peronosporales; family Peronosporaceae; genus Phytophthora; species Phytophthora lateralis. Next base: position 7,264 of record AWVV02005370.1, on the reverse strand, counting down.
GTCGTCCCGCGAGGAGGCGCAGTATCCGTCATGGGACATACCTCCGTCGCCTCGCTTTCTCTTGCGGTCTGCTAGCGTGGTGGTGACTACGAGGGCGGCTCCGTGCAGTCACGGACGGGTCAGGACGCGCGCAGGACCTGGAATCCGGCGGAAAACGTCCGCGTTGGGCGCTACAGAGCGATCTACGGAGCGAGACGCACACCGGTGGACGTGCAGAGAGAGGGTGGACGCGAGGTTGGGGGTCGCGGGGAGGCGGGGAGGCCGGTGCGGGGCGAGCGGTGGCGATCTGACGCTGGCGGACGGCGCTGTGGAGACTGAGGGGGCCTTTGCTGCGGCTTTGGGGTTTTCCTCATCGAAGCATACAAACCCCGAGTGTAGCATTTCGGCCAATGGAAGCGCTGAACAGCATGGTGTAAGTATGTGTACAGTTGTGTACTTTGGTGTGGCAGACGCCTCGACACGATGCTCTTCAGCGAGGTGCTCAACGGGGAGAAGGAGAAACGCAAACGCGTGATTGAGGGTTACTAGACCCACTTAGAGGGGGACCGAACGCAAGGCGGTGGGTGTTGCGTGCTTCGATAGCCGCTCGGAGCTCCAAGTGTATGTTCGCGTTTCCCACCCAAGCCCAGAAAGAATTGGCTGTACTGCGTCGAGACTGTGAGGGTAAGATGTACGTGTACGAGGGAAAAATCGTCAACTTTCAGGAAAAGGAGATGCTCAACATCTTCAAGGTGCAGCACGAGGCCGCTCAAGCACGACGCAATGGTACGTTGATTCAACCACTTTCAGTCTTGCTAGCATCTCAAACAGAGTAGACCGAGCAGAGATGAGAGAACAGAAGTTGCAAGTTTGAATCGAGAGCAGCAACGACAAGAAGATCAGTAGCAAGCAGCAGTGCAATTTCCAAGAGCCAGAAACACGAGCAAACTACATGTACACCTTTAGTGCAGATCCAAACATTTGCTGGATCGAGAGATGTTCGAGCAGATAAAAATCGAGTTGGTCGTAGCAATCTCGTTCATCCGGGCGGGTGGTTCGTCGTCACGTTGCAAAAAGGTATTGACACAAGGCGGCGTCTGTACATTTGCAACGAGTCTGGTTCGCTCGTCGGCCAGCACAAGCAAAGCAAACGAGACGACTTCGTGAATTTTTAAGCCAAGTGTATTCAAAGGTGCTGTGAGGTTGCTTTGGTCGAATTCAGATGGCCAAGATCCGAGAGCTGGTGTGTTGGCGTCTGCAGCTTGCGCTATCGTCTCGATCTGTGAATGCAGTTTCATTTAAGGAGCTAACGACGGTATGCCAGGAAATGGTCGCGCTTCCAACACTCATGAAGTCAGGGGTAAAGTCGACGGAAGATAGGAAGTCTCTTCCAGCGCTTGTGCTTGATCTTGTGCGTCTTCTTATGGGTTTCACGAGTGACTGCGATGACGAGTGCAATATCCCTACTACTCGGTGGAGAGAGTGCGCACAGTTCCTGCGTTGCGGTGTCAGTGTTACCCGTCGAATGCAGAACATTGCCGATGCTGATGGAGAAGCTGCACGAGCATTTTTGTCACCATCCGGAAGGTTTGCAGCTGTGGGAGCTGCTGCAGCAACGCCATATTTGCGTGAGTCGGTGCTTCGTACAACACTTGTGAATGTCTACGCAGAAGATCTGGACTTCCGAGTCGAGACATTGGAGCGCATTCCACGAGGCTGGCAGGCTGCGGTAGCCATTTTCAAGTGGGCGACGGCTTTCGCCGCTATTACTTGATTGCAGCATTTTCTTGAACTAAGTACGAGGTCAAGTGATCCGTTCCTGGTAGGTGGCCACACGTTGAGCAAACGTGACGCGCAGCACGAATTCACGGAACGCTGAGATTCCGATCACAGTGATGAAGAGTTCGCTCGGCGGTTGGTACCTGCTGAACTGGTTCATGCACGAGGTTGTCCGCTCCACCGCCCTCGTCCATTGATACCAAGGACGTACCACAAATGGAGAATGTCGGTGTTCCTGAGAAGCTGGAGGCGGCTTTGCCTGGCCTCACTCTCCCAATTACTCGTCCGCCACGATTGAAAAAGTGGTCGCTGGGTGTCGAAGAGGACTTCAGGTCGGAGCCCAGCGAGTCTTTCTGGGCTGCTTCGCTACCATCAAAAGCGGTCCGCACCCGCGGGTCTCGCTCGTCTCTGTTTGCTGCAGTAACGAAGACTTGAGGAAATTCCAGAGTCGATTGAGGCTCCAAGTGAGACCTACAGCTACAACACAGAAGATCTCGTGCATTGTGGCAGCTACCCTGCGAACGAACTCTATATGGTTGTCCGTTTTCGGATGCGAGGCGAGATCAGGTGGTCCGAGACTTGAAACCCGCCCTTGTATCGCCAACGGATCGTGCGCGAGAGCGCGGTTTATTGCCATCCAGTTCCACGTGGACCATCCAGCGTCGAGCAGAAGCGCCGTCGCTGAAATTCGTGAGGTGGTTGGTCCCGACAAACCGTTCCTCATCGCCCCCACGTGCCTGGATAGTTTGATTCAGCATATTGTACTGACGCGGTTTGATGCTCAAGTGGATCAGGAGTCCACAAAGAGCGCGAATGACCTGAAGGTGACATTCTTGCGTGACAGAGTGTACACAAAAGGCGACACCAGTGATCAAGGTGTTTGAGCGGGACTCGAGTGACAACGCTGCCAAATTGATCGAGGAATCTCGTCACCGAGGTAGAGCGGCACCAAGATGTTGACTACGGCGAAAGAGCTTCCTGACTGCGGTCACACGTATCTTGCTGTGTTTGATGGGCAGGAAGTGAGCGAAATGGTCCAGTCCAATAGTCTGCAAGTTGCTTTGTGATGCTGCGAGTCGATGCATGCGTTTGTGCAATCCGTGACAACCAGTGACAAGTTGCTGTTGGAAGGCAGTGATTTGGTGCATCTTGTCGGCTTTGGCGATAGAAAGCTGCTATCGAGTCTGCGGTGGAGCCGAAAAGGCAAACATTGTGTTGGATTATCTTCAAGAGCAGCGAAGTGATGGTCGCGGTAACTGTTTAGTTCCCTCGGACTGCGCGTACAGCTTCCCGAATGCTACGGCCAATGAATCCAAGAGCAAGAGACTTTTCAAAACGGTTCGAGCTGTGGGTCATGATCCAGTTGTGCAGATCTTGATGCATGTTGAAGATGCCATATGCTACACTCTGTGTCACATCCTGAGAGCACCATGAACTCCTGGATGCTGGCACGGTGAACGGAGACTTTATGACGCAAGTGTTATTTTTCGTGGACACCGAGAAGAGTCTGCTGACTCTGACGATTCTTTCTATCGACATCCCATGTTCGCAATGACGATGATTTTTGACGAGCAGCAAGCCGAGGAGTGTATAAAGCAGAACGTCGATCATGGTGCAAGACGCGAAGTCCTTCGAGGTTCGTGGACTGGGCCAGCCACAGCAAGAGACGGCAAGTACTTCCTTGTGCATTGAAATACGGGATGCTGACGAAGACCACTCGAAGTCCATCGATTAGTGGGCTCACCTGCTCCTGCATCAACCATGCCGGAGCCGCTGGGACTCGAGACCAAGACCCAGCACGGCATCTTCGTCACGTGCATGTGGACTACGGACTGCTGAGCGAGCTGAACGAGCTGACCAAGCGCCAGACTGTAGTGCCGCAGTCGCTGCTCAAGCTGCTGGTCGCCAGCTACCTGCACGTGAGGCCCTACTTTCGACTTGCACCAAGGAGTGCATTTTGCTCTCGTTCGGCACAAAAGTGCGTGACTCTTGGAAGAACTCGTCGCCATGCGCAGCAGCACCTGCACGACCTCCTCGGAGCTCGGAACCTTCGGAGGCGGCGAGCACCATCTTGATCTCGGCCACGGCCACCTTCGTCGGGGGCGTGTTGAACGAGTAGGATCAACTTGTCCCAGTGCAAATGTGGGGCCCGGATCGCCCGAGGTTTTGAAGTTGATGGCCACGCTAGCCTCGACACCTTCTCAACTCGTGAATCAGTCTGGGGCTGAGAGTGCTGCACTTTCTCACTCGGGTTTGGCACTGTGGGCTTTTGTTCATTCCACAACTGGAGCCGAACCTAGCAAGTCAAGCCTGAGACGACCATGGTGAGCGAGATTTACTACCGGAAGGCGCTGACGCAGCTCAAGAACAAGCACTCGCTGCTGGAGAACAAGCACAAGGAACTGGAGAACAAGCACAAGGAACTGGAGAACGAGCACTCGCAGACCAAGAGCAAGCACTTGAAGCTTCAGGAGGAGCACGCAGAGCTTTGGCGCGAGCGCAACGAGCTGGAGGGCGATAACTTGCTTTTGAATCTCGAGGTCGCAGCCCTAGAGGCCGAGTAGAAGGAACTCCAGACCGAGCACTCGGAGCTGAAGACGGCATGCAGGTCTTTGGCGGAGGAGGTGGAGCGGAAGATGGTCAAGGCGGACTACGTCGCCTTTCTGGAGGGCGAGTCTGGCCTGACCCACTGGCACGTGTCCAATGTGCCGAGCTGAGGATCGAGCTGGAGACCGAGCTGGAGCGCAAGCTCGCTGAGGCCCACCGGCTGGCCACGGACCGGAAGCAGGCGCTGACGGACAAGGTTGCGTCGCTCCAACGCACAATCCAGCGGAAGGATGACGACTCCACCAAGTTGCGTCCGTCCAGCGACGAGGCCACGACAAAACTCATGAAGGAACTCGCAGAGGCCAAGGCTGAAGCCGTCAAGCACCAGGAGGCGAGCCGGACGCTTCGCAAGGCGATGGAGAATGACGCGAAGACCGCGCTGGGCATGACGAACTTGACCAAGGAGAGGCGGTTCACCAAGCCCGTGGAGGTGCCAGCGCAAAAGCTGCAGAATCTTGTTCAGAGATTTGAGCTGGAGAGGAAACAGAAGATCAAGTCGCTGCAGGAGACGCAAAGGCTGGTGAGAAGAGCAGCAGCAATAGCAGTCCGTCGACGGTGAGCAGACCCATGACAATGAGCTCCAGGCCCTCGATAAAGGCGACGGCGACGCCTGCGACGTCGCTGGAGGTTGTGAAGGCGCCAGCGCAAACGCCCCAGCGCCATGTCCGACAGCAGGAGTTGACGCAGCCTAAGGTGAACAAGCGTGTTCCGGCAAAGGCGACGTCTACGTGGGAGTACTACAAGAACCAGCGGTCGGGGCCTTCGTCTGCGGCGACATCGTCCACATCGTCGTCACCGGAGATCTCTCCGCGATCGGCAGCTTAGTGGTCGAAGAAGGCTGGATCTGGACTCTTGCGTGGCGACGAGGATCATGATTGTCGGTAAGTTGATGGAATGGTTGGCGCGATGAATTGGCACGATACGGGGCACTCATCTCTGCCTCGTATCGTGGCCATTCCGTGCGACGCGGGTCTCATTTCTCCCGGTGTTCCAAGCAACATGATGTCAAGCGGCACGTTGGACCATCTCGTTTGTCGAACAGAGACCCATTTCTCTCTGCCGTGGTTGATCTCTGCGTGGAAGGTTACTCGATGTGGAGTGCCGGGGCTTGGTAGGCCTTACGTGAAGTCGCGCCAGCAGTGTCAGTGGATTGGGGCTCATTACCTCCGTTGAAGCTGTAGATGCTGGCGTGCTTCGCGTGAGGTGCGGGCGTGGTGTGCTTTCGAAATGGTCGACGGGGACTCATTACTCCCTGTTGACCACTTTAATCGTCCACTCGCTAGCTCTTCTACTCTGCTGCGGTGCTCGCGTCCGAGACTTCTCGTGGGATGTGCCTCACCGAATGGACTTCTTCAATCGACAATCTCGAGTTAATTTACCCTGATGAACAAGCTATTAATACCCAGCCTGACGACAAGTTTGCAGTTTGCGATGAGTATGTGTAGGACGTACACTGTAGGTATAGCTGAGTAAGAATTTATAATTGCTTTTGCATTGAATCCGTGCCTTACCTACTGGCGCGCTACAACTACATGTACAGACCAAGTTGGAATATCTCTAAATCACCAGCGGGCTGCTCACAACCGAGAAACCCGCGCCACACCTTCACAAGCCACTTTATACCAGACTAGTGATGAACACACTGAGTAGACTGATCCTGGGACCAAACTCGACGTGAGGCTGTTGCGTACGAGGGAAGATGCGCTCCATCGGGATGTACGATTCCAACTCGGTGGGGGTCAGCATCTGAATAGCAGAGGCGACTTCGTCGTCGTGCAGGTTGTCGTTGCCTCCCCCTCTTCAGCATGTAGGGACGATGACCATCTTCTTGGCGTCGTTGATAGACTCCTTAGGAGAGTTCGTCTCTATGCGCATTTGGCGGAGCTGCACGAACGTGGAAGACACTGCTAGAGTCCGCTCCAGATTCGAGTACGTGATCGCGCAGACAGAGAAAGCAAGCGCTGCAAGTTCTGGGCGTAGTATCCATACCAATCACGTTAAATACATAAACCGTATCGTCGAGCGCTTCGAAGCCATAACCTGCCCCTTGCCAGGCCTCTCTGGTGGCAGCATTCGACGCAGCTGCAGCTGTCAAGCACAGTACTCGTCTTATCATCTAGAGTCTTCACGCAGCTCTTAATAATAACGTTTAGGTATATTGTGTCACTTACTTTGTCAAGTTGGACTCTAATAACCATCCTCGATAGGTGATTGCATCCTGTCGAGTCTCGCAGCCTTCTCTCCACCTCAGCTGCATCTTCACTTGCTTTCGTTTGCAAGCGCCTTATTCGCTTGTTTCCTCGTCTTCCACCCACCTGGCACAATCGTCCCTGATTCTCGCCTCCACTGCCGTACGGACCGGGTGCTCTACCTCCACATCTTCCATTGAGATCATGTGGCTTGCCTTGGTGTCCATTGCGAAGTTTGCCAGTCAATCTGCTTTTTTATTGTACGCTCTGTAGTGGTGACTCCAGCTTGCCACTTTACACTCATCCGCCAATTTCCTTGATATCCTAAACCAATGCTGCATTTTCTTGCTCTTTGGTGGTTGGCGTTCTCTCATCTTTCTGATAATCATGGCACTGTCCCCAATGACATGCAGCCCCTGCCACCCGCATTCCACCGCCCTTTGCAAGAGACGATGCAGTCCCACAAATTCTGCGAAGTTATTGGTGACTGTGCTGTTGCCGACTGCTGTTGCTGCCGCCCATAATGTCTTCACTGTTTGTCGTCGAGACCCGCTGACTGCCCCAATCACACTGCCACTGCCACCTGGTCCAGGGTGTGACGGGAGTCACACAGCACCTTGCGCTGAGGAAGTGCTAGGAGTATACAAACTCCAAGTGAACGGCAGTTCACTAGTTCCCGGTCTGGAGGGAACGGTTGACTTGAGCAACGT